>JAHZND010005464.1:0-13494 GCA_027744115.1 Acrocyrtus sp. NNG-2020
AAGAAGGCCAACAAGAAGAAGCTGGAGAAGAAGGCCAACAAGAAGAAGCTGGAGAAGAAGGCCAACAAGAAGAAGCTGGAGAAGAAGGCCAACAAGAAGAAGCTGGAGAAGAATCTGAGGGGTCTCAAAGCTTCCTCAACCTATTGTCCGAGCTCTTCCAGGGCAGCCCACTCGCCCGCCTTATCCAACGCTTACAAGCTCAAGGTGGCCAAAACGTTGGCAGTTCCGGAGGACGTGGAAGTGGAAATGTCGGAAGCTCTGCCTAAATCTCTCGACAAACTGAAATCTTTTCGTTTACAAAGGCAATCTGACTCATCATCAATAAATGATTGTTTCCTACAAAATTGCCCGGCGCAATTTGAATCGATAGATCTACTTGCAAATTTTTATGTGTACATTAACATCTGTGATGTTTTAATGAGTAGCGTAATACCATTTCTGTATTCAGTACAAATTTTTTCCAAAAGAATAATAAAGTAAAGTATGAATCGTATAAAAATCTCCTCATTTGGGTGTTTCATGCTTTCCTATCCTGCATCACTAGTCTTCGTTCGTTCAGTAGCCCAAAATCAGCAAAGAAATAAAAAATTACTTTCCACTAGCCAAAAATGTGCCAAAAAAGGCCAACCTAAATGTGTTTGCGAGCAGTTTACATTGAAGAAAACTTTGACTTTCATGGGACGAGTATCATCATTACTTAAATGTGACATCTTTTATTTTATTATTTCATAAATAACAAAGTTAAATAAGGCATATAAAATTTTTAAATATAATTTAAGCCGTTACAACGGCTGTTGGTCCTTTCTTCCTCAAGTCATCGATGAATTGTCTGAAGGGTTCCGAAAATGCTGAAAACATTTTCCGCACTTCGTTCATAAAGTCATTGGCTTGATTCATCAACTGGGAACCTTGTCTCGCCGTTGCAATAACTGAATCTTCCAATTTTGAACGGGCTTCAAAGAGCGACCTCTTGATGTTGGAATCAACCTTATCATTTCGTTAAAAATCAATTCAAAATACCGTACCACATTAATTTTCCCAATTTATAAACGTTCCAACCAAGTGACTAATTAGCAGTTATACCTGAGAATTCATTCTGGAGAATTGATCTAAAATCATTTTCATTCCATCCCTTGACTGCCTGTGCTGTCCCAAGGTAGCACTGACGACGGGCTTAGAGGCTTTTTTGATGGGAACAGAAGGTGAATCCACTTCTTCCTCTTCACTATTTTCACCACTCCTCCTTTCAAAGTTGGATGAACGTGATTTGTCGTCAAGTTGGGTAAAAGTACTCGTCAAATGTGAAATGGTGCTCTCAAAGTCCCTTAATGCCCCTTCTACGTCGTTTGCTTCGTCATCTGCAGAATCGGACTCTCCTCCCGAGCGAGTTACATTCGCACTTCGCAAGATTTCGGTAATGTTTCCCGCCAGCAGTTCCACATCCTCTAACCGAGGTTTACTGATGATTGAACTCGTCAGATTTTTCACCTGCCCAATTATGCTTCCCAAACCTGCCGTTGAGTTAGAGGTCAAGGAGGTTAGCGTCGTATTTAAAACTCTGATTATCCCTTGGATTGTGTTTTGAAGTTGCTGCGTGATGACTTGGGGACTTGGAATGATCGTGTTTAAGTTTCCCTTTTGTTCCACCCCCGAATTAATTTCATTTGTGGTTACATTGCTAAATTTAACGGGCGCTCTGTTTGGAGTACTTTCCTCCTCCGAATTTCTCCAAGACGGGGCTTCCTCTTCTTCCGGTACTGTGAGATGAAAAGAACTCACAGAGCCTGCTAGGAGCACCAAGCACATTACGGTCGTCACCGAATACTTCATTTTGCCTTGAAATGAAAACTTCTGGAAATATTTTTGATTTTCTGAAAGAAGTTCAATGCTAAGACACTTTACTTGCTAAGTATAAAGCTGTCTTAAATGGATACTGCTTCAAAGGGAAAATATTGTGGCAGTTTAAATGCTTTGTGAAAGTCCGAATTTCAATGCAAATTATGACGCGATGAATTATGCATGGTTGAATATCATAAACATTTACTTCAGTGAAAAGAAAACGTACAACAAGTTTCAATGCAAGTTTACTTTAATTTTTGCAAATCCGTCAACTTCATTGCGTAAAAGTTAGCTTTTCATAGTAATTAGAAAATTATTACAGAAAATTGTGATAATGTGAGTGAGTGAACAACAATTATGCAAAGGGAGTAGAAAACAAGAAAAGACACTGCATTGTAGGTACAAAGTACATGCTCATTAAGTAATACGGAAAAACAAGAGTATATCAATATATTTGAAAATCTATGACCAATAACAAAGACTAATGACATTGTTTGGGAAGATTTTTAGCTAGAAGCAGTGCGAAAAAATATTTCCTAATTATCACAGTTTCAAACACTTTCTCTACCTACTCTCGCCTTTTTTTAATAGGATGTAGATTTTGGAAGATGATCTCCTACAGCAGTATATCCGTTTTCATCAGCTTTCCAATCAACCTTGTAGACTTTGCCATCACCACCTGTGAAGCTGTATGATCCTGACATGACTTGAACTTCCTTTCCGCCAAGGTTTTTCATTTGCCCACTCTTCTGCTTTGCTGAGCCATCGGCGAAAACGGTTCTAGTAGAAAATTGTATTTTTTAGATTCACTCCACACCCAGTTTTGTAAGCAGTTTTTAATTACCAAACAAATATAAATGCAAACTGTAAACTTACTCGTATTTGAACGATCCTTGAGTGTCGCTGCTCTCGTGGATATGCTTGACGGGCGCTTTGTAGCTCTCAGTCTTCACTATAGCTGAATGGGTCTGGGGGTGGGAGTAACTTTCCCTTGCAACGGTTACGGGAGAGCTGACTGCATGTACCTTGGTAGAGATTGGTGCAGACGCTGGCAAGTAATCATTTTTTACTTCAGCTCTGTGGGCAGTTGTGACGTACGAAGAAACGGGCTGGTGGGTTACTTTAACGGGAAGGGGCGCGTAAGCAGTTTTTCCGTCATCTTGGAAGGTGATTCGAGTTGTTGCAACTGGAACAGTGGGTGCTGAATAAGATGAGAGTTTTACAGCCGGGGTTGCTGAATAAGACGAGAGTTTTACTGCCGGGGGTGCTGAATAAGACGAGAGTTTTACTGCCGGGGTTGCTGAATAAGACGAGAGTTTTACTGCCGGGGGTGCTGAATAAGACGAGAGTTTTACTGCCGGGGTTTCTGAATAAGACGAGATTTTTACTGCCGGGGTTGCTGAATAAGAAGAGAGTTTTACTGGCGGGGTTACGCGAATTTCTGGTTCGTAGCTTTTAGCTGGGAGCTGAATCACCGTCTTCTGTTCTGGGTATGTGACCTTTGGGATGGTTACCACTTTCTCGGTTTTGATCTCGGGAACCGTAACCTTTGGGGCTGGAGCAACTTTAGTTACCACAACTGGGGCCGAGCTACCGTATTTCGAGGTGTAGAATGCTGGATTAGGTGCTCGTACTCTTGGCATATCGTCCTCGTCGTCAGGAATTCCGTACTGTGCCCAAGTTGAGCACGCAAATCCGAGAAGGATGAGTAACGTAAACTAGAAAATTAGTACAAACAATTATGAAAACCACGACAAATTATAATTGCGTTGTTCCTTTCTTTGTAACTTAGTCGAAATGTGATTGGAAATCGATTGCTCTTTCAGATTTGAACTTACATTCTTCATTTTAAAAGAAAAGTTTTTTTGTCCCAGGAGAGGATCGCAAGTTGATGCTTCCAGGTAAGGTTCCAGTTTGCAACTGAAATTGAAATTGATTGCAGGTATCCCCTAGGTAAAGCTTTTCGGCTCACCTTTATTCCGTTTAGAGGTGGTTATGAAATATGTAGGTACATACAATGCAGAGCAATGACTTTCAAAGGTACTTGCTACCATTCAAATAAAACACCAAAAGTCTGGTAAAAGCATCTCAATCTGAGACCCTCAAATTCTCAGTGCAAAAGGTCACGACTATGACCCTGCTCATCTCACCAGCCCTTGAAAAATGACCTTGAAAGAAATCAGACACAGTAAATTTCAATAGAAATGAAAGTACTGTATGCGGAGGGCTCATACTTCATTGGGCCTTGTTTATCCAAAAACAAAAAAATCATGTCCGGGAGGGAAGGTGCGTTCAACTTTTTCTTATTTATTCACAGCATCATTTTCAGTATTATTCTAGACAAAGCAGGCCCCAGGTAGAGCTTAGATCCGTGATACTTATACATACCTACTCAAGGAAATCCACTTGCAACTAATCTACTCTATTCTTACCCTAAGCTAGCCTACTTTACTCTAAAATGACAAGTTTTAAGAAGACTAATGGAGGAGGACAATTTTTTGTACAAGCAACTAAAAATGTTGCTTTATCTTAGATTGTAGGATAATTTAAATTTAAATATAATATTTGGCTTATAAAGTTTTGCATAGATGAGTTACATAATGACTATAATCAAATGTAATTTTGCAATCAGTCTTCTTCTAATTTGGTCTATGACTAGAGTAAGTACTCTGACAAATCCCCTGGCAAAATTTCTTCTGGTAGTGGAGGCGGCACTCCGTCTTGCTGGTAGTAGGAATGAAATCCAAATCCAGATGTCCAGTATCGTTTAAAGGGTAGATTGCTATCCTCCGATGGATGTCCATGCAATTCACTATCATTTACTTCAAGAAGGAAGTTTTCATTTTTCAGTTCACAATGATTTACCGAGGAAAGCTGGTTATCGTGATGCGGTTTGTTGTTTAGTGACATTTCGTGTCCTTCTGCGAGGCTTAAGAAGAGTAGCAGCACAGCCACCACCAATTCCATTACCGGCACTTTTAGAGAAGTCATCTTTTGGCTAGGAATTCTCAAGGGACTAGTAAATCGGGCCTTTTCCTTTGAGTCTTTCAAGTAGCTGCTCATAGGTCTCAGAGTCGCAACCTGTTTAATAATCGATTTATTGTGATGATTTTTGGCCTTCTTGCTGCCACAGAATTTAGTAGGCTTAAGAAGGGTTAAAACGTTAAAAGTCAATAATACGTCTTAAAATTTATTCCCTTACACCGGTGAGCTTGCAGGGCCTCCGTTATAACACCTAGGTAATAGATCGTCCAGGGTTCTTCCAGATGCCAGATATGGGTAAAACTGCAAAAGCACAGAGAAAAGGTAGGAAGGGTGTAAACTTGTCCTTCTGGCAAAACTTACTTACAGTAAATTAATTATTTTCCTCTCCATTCTGTATGTATGCTTGGCAAATGATAACAATATTGCATGGATATAGGCATACCTATTATGTAAAAATGACGGTCTGCATCGCAGCTGCCGAAACAGAACTGCTGCTGTTGGTTATTTTAAAAATATATCCAAGCACACCCTTCTCACCACACCAAATTAGTTTTCAAGTCTCCATAACCCTTTTGACAGATCTACCGAGGTATATATGCATGCATGGGTCGTATATATGCAGAGAAACGTATTCATAAAGTAACCTCGAACAAACACTATGAACTGAATGCACACTTATGGAAAGGAAAACTGACAATGACACGACTATCGCTCTTAACTTACAAAGCAAACTCAACTCTGCCTTCCCTTCTCTTTGCTAGTTGTAGAGGTTGTACTGTTATGAAGCAATAAACCACTTAATTTCATTGTCAATTTGCTTTGCAATATAGCGCCCGAAAGAACCACCTTTTATGATGCAGCTTTTCATAAGCGTGTGAAGTCATGAACTACAAAATGTTGAAGACACGACTTGTAGCAGTCGTCGTAGCTAATGATGATATGGTAATTTTTAAAATGCAATGCAATTAAGGAGCAAGCGGTTAGCCCAAGCCCAATAGCACTTAAACATGTATTCGAAAAGTAATTTATGAGTTTCTAAATAAATGCGTCGTATGTGCTAAATTCTACTTTGTAATGTAGTCTTCACAGGAGAAGTAAACAGAGCAAGCAAACATAAGATAACTGTAATGACACTGACAAATTAAAAGTTGCGAAGGCCAACAGAGGTGTGACAATTTAGTAGACATGAAAAAATATGTTCTTCACGTGCTATACTATTTTTATTTTGACGATAAAAATCTGTTTCTATTTCTGTAATCTGAAATATTCTAGTCTATACCTGTTGGCAAAAATTAAGAACACATTGTGCAAGTAGAAAAGTTTTAGAGATTCCTCGCTTCCTGGCGCAGGTATTTTTCATACTCTTCTAATAATAATTGTCTTAGAACTGCAGGATATTTTTGGATTATTTTTTGTTGTTGATTTATTGAGAGCTGCATGTCGAGACCATCAATCAATCCAAATCAAGACATTTGAAGGCAAGTTAGAAATTGACTTTCTGATGAAACTGAAAAGGGATTTAGAACCAATTTTTTGAAATGTGTAATGGGCGTGTGTCCTCGAATAACACCAGGAACCATACTAGTGAAGAGATACTCTCAGAACTGAAATGGAGAGATTAACAATGCTGATACTGATGACGATGACTAGTGCCAGTCACTCAGATTTTCCACAGTATTTCGTACACGCAACTTGCTAACTAGCTACCTGCTTAGGGGCATGCCGGTATGCGGCATGCGTATATTTTACGCAAGTGAATCTGGATATAGCTATGAAGTTCTAATAAAGTTTTAAGATAAATTCGATCGTTATCTATAGTATTTAGCATTATGGATCGTAGACTTATTAGAGTAATACACGAATCTAGTTTCATTGGTTCAATTACTATAATGATCGCATTTGCAGTTCCGGAGTTGTGGCTATGTCCTGTGCCTAACCTGTTATGTAATAATATGCTTAGGTAATATCTTTATACTAATCCTCCTTATAATAATAATATACTTTAGTACAATATGACCTTATTCCAAAATATCACTGGGAGATTGGATTTACCTCTTTATAAAGCCTTATCAGTTGGGTGCTCATGATAAGACTTTTTGTCACATGATCATTTTACATATTATTTGCAGTGAGTAGGATTGAAAATTTGACAAGCAGTAGGAAATACTTCTGTTTATTTAAAGACTCGATTACGAAAGCACCTAACCAACAGCCATGACTTGTGTTACATTTCTTTGCAGTGTTTGCACAATGCGTTGCAGACTGAAATACATATTTACTTTCACTTTGGACAGAATACACAGAGTAATGCTCGCAAGCATGATTACGGTTAAGAACCTTCCCGTGGCTTGTTACCTGTGACTTATCAAAAGAAATGCGATCAGAATAAATGATGAAACTCTCAGTCCAAATTCGCTTCATTTTTTGGTTTTTTGAGCTTCGGCCAACATAGTCCAGGCACTTTCTAATTATTATTATTATTATTCTCAAACTCACCATCAGTATATAGTGCTTTACACAAGTTTAGTTCTAAAAAAGGAGATTCAAGAAATTCCCTTTGAAATGCCTTTACAGTTTCTAACCGGACTCAATCTCCATAAAAGAGTTGTCGTTCTCCTTTTCCTTTCTCTATGTCTAAATTACTCATCTGCCCAACGAAATGTCGACCCTGAACTTCAAAGTAAAATTGACGACTTCATTCAACACACATATCTTCCTGCTGCTGGAATCTCAACTTTGGGATTATCCGTTGTTCAAAATAATGGAGAGCTACTTTACACTACTGGGTATGGACTGGCTAATCAAGAGAAGAACATTCAAGCAACAAACTCTACTCAATTTTTGGTTGCCTCCATCACAAAGGTCATCATTTCATATCGAGCTACCTGAAATTCTGTTATGTCAGGTACTCATTTATTTGACAATTTTGATAAATAGAGTTTTACATCAGTTGTCGCAATCAAGCTTCTTCATGAGAAATTCCCTGACTTGGGAGAAGGTGTGATGGATACCCCAATCCGCCAACTCTTGCCAGACATAAATTTTACTTTGAATGATCGGTATGTACTATTTCAAAATTAGTGTAAAAAGGGTCATTGCTTGTTCATCGATGATTGCTTTGTAGCATTATTTTTTGTCATCGTATCTCAATAGGTACAAGTCAGAACAAACAACCTTCCGAGACCTGTTGGCACACCGATTATGCTCTCGTATTCAAGCTGTTCAAATTTTCGCAGACCCTATCATGAACACCGAGGAAATGTTTTAGTAAGAAGTTTTTAATAGCATATAGGTACCCAGCTTTTTACAGTGAATTTATATTTACTACCTTATTTATACTACCCAGCCGAGCAAGATACGCTACACCCGACTGTGGATTTAGATCAAATTTTGAATACAACAATCAATTCTACACAGTTGCTGGAGAGCTTCTAGGAATTCTTGCAGGAAAATCGTATGAAGAGCTTGTACGTGTGGATTTCTTCTAATTTACCATCTGAAACACCAAATACACGCGGCAAAAGAATAAAGCTGTTAGTGAATTAACTTGTTTTCCATATAGCTTCAAGATTTCTTAGATGAGCTAGGAATGTCAAACTCAGTGCTCGCACATCACTCCGACAACTTTGACCAGATACCAAATAGGTCACTACCTTACTACCGCCTTAATGATCAGTTTCATCTCTACAACTACAATCTGTCAAAGCAAGTAACATTACATTTTTAAGAACTCTCGCTGCTTTCACCGTTATCATAGTTGACGGTGCTATCCCGCTATCTGTTCATTTTTAGAAGAATTGTGTCATCAAACCCCGGAGCAGGTCTGTTTTCTACACCAGACGACATGGCAAAATACAATCAATTTATTCAAAATCGTGGAAGCCTAGACGGACGGCAGATAATTCCAGAGGTGAGAATGCAAATTATGCTTCTTTAGGCATGTATGAAATCCATTGGTGGGGTCAGGGGTGACGTTGGGGTGACGTGATATTAATACGCAGATATATTATTTCCGTAGGACGTAATGAAATGGCTGATAACTCCCAGCCAAGCTACAAATCACTTTCCAGGAATAGTATATAAAGAGAACAATACTAGTGACCAGGTCGTAAGCACTTTTAGTTATGGCCTTGGCTTCTTCCTGGCAGCCTATGATAGTTGGCAACTTGTTCAACACCAGGGTAACGTGCCTCCGTACATTAGTCTTCTGTCGTTCTTCCCAGCAAAGAAGCTAGGAATATTCACAACAACCAATATGGCTCCTCTTAATGTGGACCAGATGGTTATTCACGTTTTCATTTTTGAAACGCTGAAAGGAAGTGCTGACGCTGCAGAGAAAGCTATGAAAGTTAAAAGTCAATTAGAACGGAAAATGGCGGGGGACGGAAGCGCAGCGGAAAAGAAATTGAGCGAGTTTTTATATGATCCAGAGTACCATGGGAAGGGTGGCAAAGTTGCTGTAGATATTGTGGGAGAATATGGGCATGGAAATTTAGGTAAGACATCGTTTTTAGTTTTTATGGCTACTTATACCAATTTTAAGAATATTATAGAGTCTAGTTAGGTAATTGTTCCAACAGGGGAGGCTGTTGTCTCTGAAAAATTCAACAAACGAACAAATAGAGTGGAGCTGTACCTGGAATATGGAAGATGGTACAAAGGGTGGCTGGAGCACGTAAGCGGAACCATTCATGAAATTCACTGGAGTACAGACGTATTCCAGGACGATTACGTTCTAGGTGGCAAACTTTGGACCTATTATGCAGCTCTTACGAGTGACGGAAACTTAGTTCTCTATAATGCAATTTTCGGGGCAACTCTGTTCTATAGAAGAGTTAGTTTGGAAAGTCTTCCTCCAACTCCCTGGAGTCTAGACAGTTGTGGCCCTACCTAAGGTGGATTTGATTAATCATTATGGGAATACTATTGTTCTATGTATAAGTTGATTTTCTATTCAAAGCACTTGAATAAAGTTGGGACCGATACCCAAGAGCTACAGTTGACAGTCATTAGAGGTTGTATATTGTAATGCATCCATAAAAAGTATGCTATGTTACTTGAATTCAAAATCCTTCAAAAGTTTGGTTTAACTCGCTCGTCACTTTGTGCAGGTTTTGTAAATTATCGTTTAGGTGTGCTAAAGTAAAATAAAATTCAATCATATGATACGTTTTACTTGGATGAATCAGAAAAAATAACGCAAGATATCATAAATATCGGACTTTTTAGTAGTCGCAAATTAGTTATTGTACTGACCTAAGTACAATTTCTGACGTTTGTAATTTGATTAGGACAACGATAATTTACTGAACTGACAGAACTTCACTTTTATTTACGCAATCTGCAAACCATTTTCTGACAAGTGGATTTTTTTTATCTTAATTGCTGAAGCAGGATAAAATAGTATTCCACTGAAGTATGCATCATCACTCAAGGAGTGTCCATCAAGGCACACGCTCATGTCATTCGAACACTATTTCCTTTCCGTCAACATTGTATTAATTTGAAGCAGCATTTGAAATCAAAATGGCAGGATTTTTTAAATTCTTCCAGCAACTAAACGTAAAAGTTGCTGTTTTACTTCTTCTTTCCCTATATCTAAAAAACGCAACTGCCCAACAAAGCATCGACCCTGAACTTCAAAGTAAAATTGACGACTTTATTCAAAACACCTACCTCCCGGCTTCTGGAATTTCAACTTTGGGATTATCCATTGTTCAAAATAATGGACAGCTTCTTTATACTACTGGCTATGGACTGGCTAATCAAGAGAAGAACATTCCAGCAACAAACTCTACTCAATTTTTGATTGCCTCCATCACAAAGGTTCGAATCTGAAAATACATAATGTGGATTGCGGGCATTTCATTTCGAGGTACCCGGCAGACTATAATTAGTCACTTATTTTAAAAATAGAGTTTTACATCAGTTGTCGCAATCAAGCTACTTCATGAGAAATTCCCTGACTTGGGACAGGGTGTGATGGACACTCCAATCCGCCAACTCTTGCCAGACATTAGCTTTACGCTTAACGATCGGTATGTACTATTTTAAAAGATTTATCGAGTAACCCATAACGGAATCACAAAAAGATAGCTTGGGTTGAAAAACGATTATTAGATAATCTATCATTACAAATATTTATCTTTGTAATTAATGATTCTTATAGGTATAGCTCAGAGCAAGCTACCTTCCGAGATTTGTTAGCACATCGATTGTGCTACCCAGCCGAAAACGCTCAAATTTATGCAGATCCATTTGATACCGCTGAAGAACTGTTTTAGTGAGTCTTAAATCTATTAGGTATATTTATAGTGTATGCATATATAACTAAATGCATAATACACTTGATTTTTTCAATTCTTATTTTAGCCGAGCACGATATGCAGAGCCTGTCTGCGGAATCCGAGCCCGACTGGAATACAACAATCAATTCTATGCCGTGGCAGGAGAATTGCTTGGAATTCTTGCAGGAAAATCATACGAAGAGCTGGTATATTCATATAATTATGATGATTGTTATTGAAGGTTTTTAGGGAAAGGAAATTAGGTTGTATACATTGGCATTGTCACGACTTACGACAAATATTTTCAATTTTTTATCCAACAGGTTCAAGATCTCCTAAATGAATTGGGAATGTCCAATTCAGCGCTCGCACATCGCTCCGATGACTTTGACCAAATTCCAAACAGATCGTTGCCTTACTATCTCTTGAATGGACAGCTTCATCCGTACAACCGCGATATGTCGACGTACGATTTGAGAAACTTTGCTTTCTTAGCCAACTCTCCAAAAATTAAGATTTTGTTTTGAAAATTGCATTAAATTATTTTACTTGACTGTGTAGGCGAATTGAGCTCTCCAATCCTGCGGGAGGTCTTTTTAGCACACCGGACGACATGGCAAAGTACATTCAATTTTTGCTAAATCAAGGGAGTGTGGATGGAAGACAAATTATTGCACCGGTACTAAAAATAGTAGTTTGAGTTTAAAAAGCAATTCTATTATCCAATGAAAGAACAGTTTGATATTATCTAATAATTTTGTTTCATAGGAAGTGATGCAGTGGCTAATTAACCCTTCCAATGAATTCCCTGGACTTGCGTTCAAAAAGGCGGAAACTGACTTAATCATCAATCAATTCGGCTATGGCCTTGGTTTCGTGCTATCAGCTTACGATGGCTGGCAAATGGTTCAACATTCCGGTGGTCTGGCTCCCTATATCAGCCTGGTATCCTTCTTCCCTGCAAAGAACTTGGGAGTATTCACAACTACCAACCAGGCACCAGATCTACTTAACCAGGCGATAATTCACGCCTTCATTTTCGAAACACTCAAGGGAAATCCAAACGCCGTAGAAAGCGCAATGAAAGTGAAAAGTCAGTTGGAAAAGCAGAAAGCTGCAGAAATGAAGAAATCTGAGAAGGAATTTAACGATAACTTAAATAGCCTGATTGGCCATGGAAAGAGAAGGCACGTGGCAGCGGACATTGTTGGAGAGTATGGAAATGGAAATTTAGGTAAATGCTAAATCTACCCATAATACTGCCCTATTATTTGTTGCATAACCAATTATAAACATATTTTTACTATTTTATATCAGGTCAGCTTGTCGTATCTGAAAAATTGAATGAGAACACAGGCAGGGTGGAGATGTACCTGGACTATGGGAAGTGGTACAAAGGATGGTTGGAAGACGTTTACGGAAACATCATTTTTGAGATTCATTGGGAGACTGATGTGCCTCACGATGATTACGCTATGGGTGGACAAGCAGGTCTTCATTTTCTGGTTCTTAACACCGATGGTAATGTTGTACTTATGCAGTCCATTGGAGGAGTTGGTGGCCTGCAGCAAACTGGTATGTTCTACCCGGGAGTTAGCAGGGACACTCTACCAACTATTCCATGGAGTCCAGACAGTTGTGGACCTGAGAAGGAATACACTCATTAAGTAAAAATTGTGCCATGGCATGATTATTCTGTAATGACGTTTGATTTGAAATAAATCAATTTAATTATCATTTCTTTTTTGGGCTAATACTTTGACCAATAAAATGACTCATTGTAGGAAAATGCATATGCGCATAATTTCTTCGCATACAAGCTTAATGGTCGAATAGTCATGTTGTAGTATAGGTGGACACCACCTGTATGTATCAATATCGCCAACTCGTAAAAGTTTTGTCATATGACCCTATTTTAAATTAATCAGATTAGTTTACGTAAAGTCAAGCCCGCAAATTGGCTTTCACACTACTCCACTGAGCATAAATTTTACATTTCATTAAAACAAAAATGAGTACTATGTTGATATGGTCTATGGTCTTCAATTTTACTTATTTGTACATAAGCGGCAAATCATTTTCTGACAAGTGGAGAGCCTTATCTCACTTATAATTGCATGTGATGATGAGTAAAATAGCCAAGTAAAGCTTTATCACTTAACGAAGTGTCCATCCAGACACAAGCTCATCTCACTGGAACACTATTTTGTTTAGTATTGTGTTAATTTTGAAGGTTACATATCTATATTCTATTTGATTTGATTTGATTTGAAAACAGACTAGCGCCCTCAACTACGAGGTCATTATGCTAGCCGTTGAAACTATTCTTGCACATGTTAAGTTCACTTCCAATTATAGGTTTGATAATCACACATTATTATGA
>JAHZND010005465.1:0-13495 GCA_027744115.1 Acrocyrtus sp. NNG-2020
TGCTCATGAGAGAATGCATAGAGAAGTTCTGGTATGATTGCGCCACTTATCTTTCATCATCTTGGTAGTTTTTTTTCAAAGCTTTCATTTTTACTCATGTAGCACAGCACATAAGAGAATCGTATTTCTTGTAGTTAACTCGCCATAATTCGTATTTCCTCCTGTAGCAGGGCACAACTATTAAACACGAACTATAACGATTTGATAATCTTAGTACGTTCGTGACGGCGACTGTGATTACGGTTTTACGGTAGGGAGTACTGAGCAAATGGTAATGAGCTGACGTACATGCAATGCATGTGTGCTACTATTATTGTGGAATGGACGCATGCTCGCAAAAAGTTAGTAAAAAGAAAATATTATTATTGTTGCCACATTCTAAATAATGCAACACAAATTGTAGTAGTGATATTAAGGATTAGCAAAAAAGTGAATTGTGGTCATAGAAGCTGTCATGGTATAGATTTGCAAAAATTATTATTGAATGGACAGTGATAAGTTAATTTTTTTGCTAAATAGATTGAGTATTTAGTACAGATCTTGCAGCGTTAAGAAACGTGTGGGACAATTTTCGATGTCGTTCGCTACGAAAAGGGTTATTTAAAAGATTGTTGTTAGTGTCGTGACGTGAGCCTGAGAAAATAAAATTTATGATCAGCAACTTACGCAGTCTTGAACTGCTGTTGTGTCGCCGGGCGAAATAGAGATAGAGAAGAGTATGCAATTTGCATACACAGGTACTTCCAATGTAAAAGTTGAGAAAATGAGAACTAAAGTAAGACGTTTAAAGAGAACACTGTAATTGTAACATACCTATGCACGAGAGTGAGTTGGAAGTTATATGGAAGTTAGAATAAACAAACCTGTAAGGTCATTGTTGCGCTAGTCAATAAAATCAGTTCATGTGAGTAGTTTAATTTCAGGATTATGATGTGGAGTTTTTAAAAAGGAAATCGACAAAAATCTAAAACTTGTCTACCGTGCTGTCAAGATGGTTTGCAACCCATTTTGTTGCACGTCCCTTAGAAAGGGAACCAAGCGAATTGCTATTATCGATATCGTAAGTATGTCACAGTGCGACGGTTTTTATATATTTTGATATATTGTTTATTTTTTTAAAATTAATACATTTAATCAAAACATGAAATTGTTGCATTGCCATTAGGTCCTGTTCTTTCTCACACTTGTAGTCTGTATCGCTCTGGAATGGTCTTTATTTTACTCTACTCCTATCAGTATTCAGTTTTTATTTGCGGAGTCTTCAGCAGTCTCAGGTTAAAATTTTTATTATTAACCCATATACTTTCCAAAAACGTAATTCTTAAGATCAGGTGGCACTTCTGTTAACGGTAATTTTGAATAATGTCCAGCGTAAGCTAATGGTTTATGAATGTCACCGCTTATGATCAATGACAAAAAAGGGCTGCAGTTTTTAAATTTGAGTTATTAAACTCACCTTGCCTTATGGTTCGTACTCAGAAACGTCATTTATAGTCTACCTAATGTTATTTTCGTGTAGGTAAAGACTGTTGTAGGATTTTACGAGATTCTGCTTTGTAAACTATGATTGTAGTGTAGTGGATACTGAATCTATCAAATCCTCATCGGAGTGACGTAATAGTAAAAATTTGATCAAAAACGAAATACTAGAATATATTTTAAAAAAATTAAATTTATAACTTGGTAAAAAAAATTCCAAAAACGTTTAACGAGTCTCAACCCATTTCTTCTTTATGACTTGGCAATGTGATACAAACCTATACATAATAATAGTTTAGCGACCGGAATACTAATGTACATTCTTTCATTATTAGCATAAACCACATAGCCTGTTAGTAAATAGTTCAATTATTGTTACCATTTTTTATCGCTCATGTATAAGTTATGCTTCGTTGCATTTTTAGGCTGGTGATATTTGTTTCTTTCGTTAGTAGTATGTAGCTCCAAAGTTACGAAATGTGCAATGAAACAAAAAGGTAATAAAGCCTTGTAATAAATAAAACTTAATACGACATTCACAGATGAGAGAACTAATTTGTCCATCAGCCGCCATCAGCTAATAAGACTGTTTCTGTCTGTGTGTAGTAGGTACGACCCAGTTTCGAAAGAGGTGTACTTATAGTGAGTTGCTTTAAAATTGGTTTGTCCGTTGCAGAGGGCATGGGCACAAACCGTGCCGATTTTGAGCAACTAAGGGACATGACTAAAGTTGGTCAAAAACTTTAAGTAGATACCATGTATAAATACATAAGTGCCGTTAAGGGAGCGGGTTAAAGTCCTTTCTTGGGAAGAACCTCGCGCTGTTAATTGCCTTGGAATGTGTGAAAAATGGTTTAGCCAAAAAAGGGCAGCTTTGAGCTGCACAAAACATATCTACCGAGTACAGACGCGTGTACAGTTGCATTGCATTCTTTAAATACAGTAAGTTTTAAATAATTTGAAAATTGGGACTAAGAACTTTGGGACTTCAGTTAAGATAATGACTAGCGTCCTTGGGAGTAAAACATACGGACCAGGGTTTGCTGGGACTAGCATTTTTGGGATTAGAATCATGGGACCATATCAGCGAGATGCTATAAGATGTATGTACATATGCTGAAAAAAGGACCGTACAACGAATTGACAGATGGCCCTACTAGCAATTTGGCATGATATTTGTAATGTGTAGTACCTACTTAAAACATACATACCTATTTCATGTATTTCATATATTGTTTGTAAGCGTGAGCAAGCTGAAGCTAAGAAATGATTAGAAATAATAGAAATGAAAGTTTTAGGCTTGGGTGTTCGTTTTGATGAATACGTGCGCAGCTAATCCAACTATCGATTATTAACGTGTTTATTTTTATATTCGCAGAAGAATTATCACCAGCGGAAGTTGGAAAAGCGCCATGGTCTCACATTGGGTACCTTCTGAAGATTGGAAACGAGATAAGTAAGTTCGTATGCGTTTAAAAATTACCTGTATACTTTTCTTATTTGTCAAATGACTAGAGTTGTCATCTTGATTTACAAACAAACTAAACCACTCCGAAAGTAAAATTTTACCTACATTTTTTCAATGCTCTTACTCGTGCATTTGCATTTTGAAAATATTTATTTTAAGCATTTTTATACAATGTTTTTGCGTATTACGCCCTAAAACGTTTCAATAAAATCAATAGCTATATATAAACTATGGAGAAGTTCCCAGCCTCCTTTCAGTACTAAACTCATAGTTGCTCATGCTCATTATGAACTCGATTAAAAAAATAAATGAGTCGCCATCATCTAAGAATATTAGCATTATATGATATTCCTTTCTTGCTTTTTCTTGATTTTAGATGGAGGTTTGGGCTTCCTACTCTACATTCTACTCCTATTGTTCATCATGGGCTTTATAATTCTTGAGATTTGGCTGTGTTGTGTGCTTATCAGAGCAACCACGGAGGTAATAAATTTAGTCTCTTTGTGCATATATATTGGCTCAGTTAAATTACAGGATGTATGCGTACCTCAAATATATTGCGTATCTCGGTACAATTTAATGCGTATAAAAACGTTTTTAACCCAATGCATTTTTTTCACTTGCGTCTATTAAACTTGTGTGGTGTGTTTGTGATGATTACCACTGCACTATTATTATTATTGCTACCTGTATATGCTCTTATTGCAGTAGATAGAAGAGGCTTGTGTATATGCGTTCAAAATTATAAATCCTCAACTCTTTGTTTTGAGCTAATACAAGACTCTTATTGTTAGTAGATCTTAAAAAGAATACCAACCAAATGCATGTCATCCAAAACAATTTTTACTTTTCTTCAATATGTTTGATAGAAAAATGAAATAATTGAGATGCAGTTATAAAAAGGAAAGTCAATATCTTTCACTCCAATTATATAAATTTTAAAACTTTTTAGTTTTGCTATATTTTTAAATACGGATTTATAAATGCTGGTAGTTTGCTGTTTTTCTAAATTTTTAAACAAAGCTCACAGAAAATAAATTAGCAGAAATACATATTTTTACACGTCCTCAGTGGAAAAAGTTAACATTATTACCTATT
The DNA here is from genome assembly GCA_027744115.1 of Acrocyrtus sp. NNG-2020. NCBI lineage: Eukaryota > Metazoa > Arthropoda > Collembola > Entomobryomorpha > Entomobryidae > Acrocyrtus > Acrocyrtus sp. NNG-2020. Next base: position 4,046 of record JAHZND010005465.1, read on the forward strand.
ATGTCTTGACAGAAACGACCCGAGTTTTGCAGCAAATGGATCTCATGGCGATTATCACTCCTTATGCTAACGTATATCGTCATCCTAACGGATGTGGCTCAAATGCAGGTGACAGCTACCGACCTTATAATTCAGCCGTTAAACATTCTCCGACTTTACTCGATTCTGTCAGTGCATCAGCTCCGCAAAAAACTATATAAAATGCATGGGAAGTTGGTCTACCTCAGATGATAATGCTAAGGCAAAGCAGTATATTGGTTGTAGAGATAAAACCAACTCCTTCTTAAGAGATGAACCAAGTTTTTAGTACAATGTACGATTCTTCGGTGCCACATACGGGAGGCATCACTGTTTCTTCTATGCAATGATATGGCCAATGGTCAAGGATATTTTCGTTAAGTAGATAAGGAATTCCTTCGCTATACTTTTGCACTAATAGCTTTCTTGTAAAAAGTAATTATTTTCTGAATTTACACATAATTATACTAACATAATCGAAATAAACAATTTAAAAAAGAAAACTTCAATATAGAACCGTTTCTAAAAAGGATTATATTACAAACAAGAATTGTAACTACTAACTACTTCTAAGTCAAATTTGATTTTCGGTGAGGAAGATGGGGATGTGCATTAACCGAGGAGACATATTGTAGTGGCTTTGACTCCTCAAGTTGGTCGCAGCTATTGTGGTTACCATGATCCAATTTCTTTTTAAGACTGGACAAAACAGAAGTGTTGCTTAGCTGGACATCATGGATTTCCTGTAGTATTTCTGAAAAGACCACTGGGTTGAGATTTTCGCCGAGCTTGCTTAACATGAACCAGTCTCCGTAGGAGCAATTGAGTTTGTCGCAGGAGGGAACAGTGTAGTGACGAATGCGACGCCGGAGAAGAAGCCTTCTCAAAGGAGGAAAGACGACAACGGAAGATCGTACTCCATCGTGCCAAAAGCAACTCCACCGGTTGCAATCCGACACGCTGTAACAGTTGGAAAGACTCTTGCTAGCTCATCACTCCTTTGATAAGGATGCTTCTGGCTGAGGGAGAACAGCTGAAGGCCATACGAAGAAAACGAGTGATTTAGAAATGCGTCCGTCACAAATATCTGGATTATGACGTTTGCTGTGTTGAGAACTTCACATAATACGAACTGAGCTGCGTATAGGGTGTGATTGCCGTGATTTGGAGTGAGATAGGCAAGAATAGCATCCTTCTGCTTGTTTACTTTGTCATCATCTCCCATAATAACTTCCAGGTTCAAATCTGCCACTAGCATTTTGATTCGACCTCGGTCCCACATTTTCCACAGCCAGTAAGGAATGTAAAAAAGTCCTGCCTGGAGAAAGAGAACCAGCCAGACCCATTGATAATATGTATGATAGATTCTGGGATAGTCTCCTCTGATTTCTGGGCGTATCCCAGGAGGAACTTCAGAATCCTCTACTGCTTCATATCCCCACTTGCCATCCGCGATCAAAGCCGCTCTAGTAAAAGTGGAGTGGATCCAGCAATATTTATCCGCAATGCTTTTAATATCTGCTGAAGAAATGCAATCAATGGGGTCTCCCAAATACTGCCGAGAGGTCACAAGAATGGAGAGTGCAAGTAAAATCACAACGGTCACCTTAGCGTGGAGTATAAAAATCGGATTGGTAATGTATATTTTACGCTCATTCACTCTCACCAGGTCCTTAACATTCTTCCAGATGTCAAACATTTTTGAGTTAGCTTTAACTTCTAGGACTTCTTCTATGATCTCGTCTTCAATATATAAATACTGGCCGGCTAGTCACGCGGCCGAGTTTGGATCGTCTTGATCCGCACTACAAATGAAAGCACTAAGTTCACCTTGGGGTTGATTTAAGGTTGAAACTTGTTGCGGTCCTGATTGCTGTAATTGGTACAAGTCAATTTCAACTGATTTTGGGGGGTCGTCTTGGGTAGTTCTTTGAACAGGCTGCTGTGACATGCTAGATTCGTACAATTTGGAAAAATTAATAAATAAAAACTGCACTACAGTTTCATGACCCCTGTTCTCGATAGGCGCGTCAGTGATGCACTAGCCTCAAACGTTGATTTAATAGAGCATATCTGAAAATTAAAATTAACAGAACGATTTATGTCTTTCGGTTGCTCAACAATTAACATTACAAGAGTTTACCATCAACTACATATTGCATATACCTTATTGTTTCTCCAAGCTCAATTAGCATAAAACCGCTTTTGCCTAATTGTTAAAATGTTATTAGCTAACACTCTCTGGTTTCGTACCTTCCTCCCGAAAGGCCAAATTGCAATTATGTAAAAAAAAAAACTGACTGACACCCAGAACTGAAGTACCAAATATTTACACTAAAACTTGGTCTTTACACTAAAACGTATTTTTCATATTTATCACACTTGAGGCTTGAACGTGACTGCAATTTAAGAAGCTTCCCCTTTTGCAGAAGAATCTTGAAAGATATAGGTCTGTGCTGGACGAGCGCAAACTAACTCGCTGTGCTTTCAAGTCGTAAACTTTTTGTCTTTTACTACACCATGCCAGAGTTCTATCGTGTCATTCTTCCAACAGTTCTTGAAAACCGTCCGCTTAGGTTATACGCAGAATAAAAGTCAAAGGAACCACTTAGAAAGTAAATCGTGAAGTAGAGCTCCAGATTTTGAGCCTGGCTTAATTTAATTCCATACGCACTCGTTTCTTCAATTGGCACTAACAGGCTGATGGCATAATTATTTATATACATATAATATTAAACAATACATAATGTAGAAATTCACATATATGAAACTAAAACTGACAACTTTTGCAGAACTGGTATTTTATTAAGGACAACTTGTCAGCAAATCTTCATAAACTATACTGCAGTTTTGGTCAGCATCTCTCTTTGGTGATCTGTTTTTAGTCTATACCTTCTAGTTTAAAAAAGCACTCCCACACACAGTGCCACCACTGTAAACTACATACTCTTTTAATGAGGGTGAGGGTAGGTATGGATGTGGGTTGTGGAAATATGCTTACAATGAATCTCGGCCAGAAACTTGTTAATGCCGTTCAAATGAGTTTTTTACGGGGCTCCCTTCACCTCGTTATTATAATAGGCAGCACTAAAACAGTTCTCGAATGAACAGAATTGCAGACAACTACGAGTGAGCCTGCTTTCAACTCATCTTCTTTCCGTGTCCCATACCCGTCCGCCAAAATAACCATAGCCGTGGGCAAACTTTATGTACTACTGGATTGGCTCTACCAATTTTTATTACCAAGTATTTTGAAAACTGCACGAGTGAAAAAGAAAAGAGGACACATACTGTTGACGCTGTTCCTGTGCGCCAAAATGTGCGCGATCAGCTTGGGATGTGGACAGAAAAGGGAGGCTTTGCAATTCGGTTCAACATGCTGCCTTGAATGTTAAGCATAATGAAAATTAAAAGCTGTAGAAAGGAGTACGAAGCTTTGGCCTTCCGCAAATGCAAAACCTGGCTATAACATTGATATAACATGGTAATGCGATTTGCACAAGTCGTGTAACGCAAGTCAGAGTAAAAGAGCAGTGTATACCACTAACGGCTTCTTCGCATCTGAATTCATCGTCAAGAGAAAATAGGTTGACTTGAGATCTGCGACTTTCGAGTGAGATGTTTGTTTCTTTTGCGAATGATGATCCTATTTTACGATAACGATAAAAAACTTGAATGAAAATGTTCATGGTATGTTTTGAGAAAAAATTGGCAACTCCAACTTGTGAAATGGGACATATTTGTGGAACCAGAAAGGACACAAATTCGATAAAGCACTTTAGTTTAATACTCGAAAAATTTGGCAAGCAAGTTGAAGTCTTACGCACCGCATGCCTTAATCTGAAATAAAAAGTGTTCCTATGAGTGTGTCCAGAAACACTATATCAGAAAAGCGTTTCCAGTCTTTAGAAATTCTGCCAAAGTAGACCAGATGTGACAGCTGGCGTCCTCAGTAAAATTTAAATGCCATTTTCAATCCTGATTAACTGAATGTGAACTAATGTCAACGGCAACTCTATATGACCGACTGTCGTGTCTTTCAACTTGATTTTTAAAAGAAAAATGTTCTTACTTTTTAGTGATAAGGGGAACCCTTCGTTGTTGGATTATAATGCATGTCATCGCAAGTCTTTGCAAAATGAGCTAACTCAATCTATTTTTTCTTCTTCGAAGGTTATGTATAAAAAATGATCTATTACCATTTGTTTGAGATAAATTTGCCCTTTCGATGCTCTTTTGTTGACATATAGTGTGACACTATGAATTCGCCTGCTAAAACTTCGTTCTATGATTGTATTAGGTGGTTTTAGTTTTTTGAAAGTTGGAAATACGTATCCTAACCATAGCAAGGTAGACATTAATGCTGTACCACCCGTATTTACTTCTGCTATCATATATCAGTTTGATTTGCAAAACATCCCCTTCTCTACACTTTTTCTTTTTGTCTTTAAATCACGGAATGTGCTATTACACTATTACTGCAGCTTTTTCCTATGCATTTCTCCTTCGGTCGATACATCTTCAATTTTAACGGCAACCTATCATATTGAAAAAGGAACATACTATTTAATTCAGATTTTTCAGACCGAATATGCATGAAAATATACTTTGCCCAAAAACAGCAGGCATGTAAATTATTGCATGTAAAGCATGTAAAGACCAAAAGTTATGCCCAAAGTCTGGATGTAAGGCGAAGCGTTGCTGAATAATGAAAAGGCCTGGAGTAAACCCACCGTTGTCATCTGGATTGGATGGAAAAGCGCAAAGTGGATGTGAGTTGAGAACTGCTTCCACCTGACACGCTTGGATTTTCAGATCCAAAGTTGCGTGATGTGCTTTGATATTTTAGAAGCGTATGAGTCGTACGAGATGATATTTTTTGCTTTTTGCAACTCTTTACAGCATTCCACCCGTACTTGCTGCTGGTGAGAGTGATTTAAATACCATTCAAACCCGTCCTTAGCAGGATTGTTTGCTACGGTTTCATGGGTGTTGGAATTGGCCAGGAAGTCCTGAGGCTTTTTGGCTACGTCAACAAATTTGTATCCTAAAGGGGAATCCTCGTCTACTGGCAAATGAACCGACAGACAGCTCTTAAGAAGACTTCTGTGGGAAATTCGTGAACTATTCCTAGGTCTTTACTTTCACTGAAAGCAATCGAGTAAACACAAGTAAGTTTTAATTACCTTTTCCTTTTCGAAGGAACGAGCTGAGACGGGACCTGCATAGACAGTTCCTACCAATAGAATATACTCACGTTGATCCCGAGGATAAGAAGTGACTCCATTAGTTGTTCAGTTGTCTAAAAAAATTTTTTGCAAATACTATAACTCTTTGAAGATGTGAATATGACGGAGAAAGTAATTTTATCAACTAAAATTTCCAAGAATAAAAATATATTTTCAACATAAGATTAAAAATTATTCTACCTAGCCAATCCAAATACCAGCTTGTAAAATTGAAGGAGTTTATAGGTGGATATAATATTTTCGATAAAGGCCTCTCCAGTTTCAATGGTGGCTCAGCATGGCACGCAAATATGAATTTTCCGTTTGTTCTTTGATGCTTTTCCAAGAAATGATAGATGCCAAATTGGCTGGCAAGAGAAAATATACGCATTGCTGATAAAGTACTGCAATCGTTTCCAAGTTGCTTGCTTGTTTGGTATATAAATGATCTCATGCATAAAGCGTGCTGAAAAGATTATATGAATCGTATTCTTTTTAATATCGAGCAATGTAGGACCCAAGCGCGCATTAACATATTTTCAATTCCAGATGTAAGCAATTGATGATGATCAGGATATTTATTTGTTTAGTACTTATCATAATATGCAAGAAGATGGATACGAAAAAGGTAACGCATGTAGTTTATAATATATGTAATGAGGTCTGCAGTAAAAGTGTTTGAGCAATACTGCAATACAAAAGAGGTAGCTATTTCTAACCGGCAGAAATAATTTTTTTTCAGAATCTTGCTTGGACTATGCAGCTCTACCGTAAATTTATATTTTTATTAGTCAGCCCTAATCATCCAACCAGCAACACATTATAACAGAAAATAGAAAATATGACTATAATGACTTTTTTTATATACGAGACCAGTAGTGTGCATTTCCATTACCCGCTTCCATACCTACACAAATGTTCTATGTACATACATATTGAGTTGAATAGTTGAAAGAAAACCAAGCTGCCCACATTTCTCAGAAGATTTTTGGGCTGCATAGAATACCTGCTTGAAGAGTGCATTTCTAAATTTTTGAGATCTTACTATCTTTACTATTGTTTGAAGCATATAAATAGTAAGCAAAACTACAAATGCAGAAACAACACAATCAACAAAAAGAAAAAGGAAAAAACGCCAACTACCCACAACCTGAATCCTAAGTAGGTGCAAATTAATTTTCTTTTTAGCAACTGACGAGAAAATTTGCCCGCCACCCGGAAGTGGGTGTGACAGCTTACTGTTGAGGCTGAAAATGGTATATTAATATACGATGTTGAGTAAAATGTTGGTTAGATTTGAGTGGTGGGGTAGTCGGAGATTTTCTTTAATTTCACGTTTTAATTGATTGCCGTACGTGAAATTTAAGTTTAGTTTAGGTACTATGTGAGTAGCTATGTACTTTATAAACTTGTGTCTTAATTTTTAATCTTTTTTCTGTAGAACCGACGGTGACGCTGAAACAAGGCACTATAATAATTTACATCGGACGTCATATGCTTTGATAAATAAACTCTTCATCCCATAACATTAAATTTTCCCTTTCCGCTGTTAGATGTCCAGTTACTCCCCCCTTTGGTGTTACATTCACCACGACGCCTTTTTTTGATGGGGAGGTTCCTGCATGCTTCGGGGCTTTAGAGTCGCTTTGTCAGGCGTAGAGGAGATCAGTTGTGACGTGAATCGGACTGTGAGAAACGCTTGGAGGAGGTGCATCTAGCGCTGCCTCTTCATCTGGAACTTTAGCAGAGTCCCACTTCCGGAATGCTTGGTCTATGTCGTCAACTAGTTCCCCAAAAGATACAGGATCCATGTTTTGGCTAAGTTTGTAAAGGAGGAACCATTCGCCATAAGCGTTATTCTCGCAGATGTGCTCGCAACTTTCCTGTTGGCTTTTGTGACGAATCTTTTTTTTCATCATAGATGTCCTAAATGGAAGATTTAATGTAAGAAGTCGATAAGCTAGGCAAAATATAGTGGAGAGGAAGACAATTAGGAACCAAAACCAGAGAACTATATAGAGCTTCTCATTCAATATGTTGATTGGAAGTATGCACAATATGTCGTGTTGCACTTTCCCAAATGCCACTCCGCCAGTTGCTAAACGACAAGCGGTCACTGTTGGAAACACCCTGGCAAGCTTGTCGTCCCGCTGGTATGGCTTTTCCTGGGTGATTGTAAATACCTTCAGGCCATAAGTGGAAAAAGCGTTGTCCAGAAAGTAATCGGTGAGAATTAGCTGGATTACAATATTGACAAGGTTACCCAGCTCAGACAAGCCGTAGAAAAGCGCATATTTCTGGTGGTAACCTCTATTTCGTCTAAGATAGAGTAGAATTTTTCGCCGCTGCTTTAACTTCTTTTCATCAGGAAGCATTGGCAGATTTAGATCACCCACAAGCATCATGGTTGTGCCCCGCTCTAGCTTCTCCCATGCCCAGTGGGGGAAGTAGAAAAATACTGCTTGTAAGGTGAGCACACACCACACCCATTGATAGTAACTGTGCACTGTCACTCTATCGTTGGTTATTCCAGGCCGCACTCCCGGATATATTTCGCTTTCCTTTGCTGCAAGTTCAGAATTTTTCAAAGGTTCTAGAAATGAATTGCTCATTGTTTAGCAATAATTATTACTCCGCTAACAAATTCAAATGCTTACTCTACATATGCCTAATAAAAATCTTACCGGGCTCATAAATCCAAGTCCCTTTGTCGAACCTTCCCCTCGTGAATGTTGAATGGATGTAGCAGTACTGCTTTACAATGTCTTTCAGATCCTGGCTTGCCATACAGTTGATTGGGTCCCCAATGTACATCTTTGAGGTGACCAGCAATGCAAATGCCACTAATATAATCACCGTCCATACATAGTGCACCCGGAAGAACACATTGTCAATGTAGATCCGTCTCCGGTTGAATATCAGGATACTCTTCAGCGGATCCAGCAACGGGTTCGGAATCATACCGCTATTTTAAATTGTTTTGGTGTTTTTCAAAAACCAAAGTTATCTTTTGTACCCTAAAACTTAAATAGTGGCTGAGAACGCATTTTTCTTATTCTACTAGTAATAACACACAACTTATCTCCAATGTTCACAAAAAGGTTTCATTCACTCAAAAAATTAGCGCAGATGTTCAAACTTCGGCACAACGCATATCAAAACTGGAAAACCAACACCAAAACCTGTTTTGCATGGATATACATGGCTATATTGAAAGCTAGCGTATACTGAAGGATCCACAAACCAACCGGAAGTAAAAATCAGAACTTACTTAAAATATTTTTAGTTTCAAAAACCAATGATTTTAATCATGTCTTACATCACCATCTTTTCGTCTCCGATCCTGCAATGAAAAAATCTCCACTTTCTTTGGAACTCCTTTTTTGGTACCTTGGCTAGAGCGGTTTTCAAAAAATTTCCCCCTTTTCATGGCCTTTTCCAATGTGCCAAAAAATTTAAATTAGGTTGGAATTAATTTTCAAAGACATTTCTAAAACTTTGGTCCGTGTTTAAAGTTCTTTTGGGCTGAGTAAGCCTTCTTATTCTATGCATACTCCAAACACAACTGATTTAATACAAAATAGTACTAGTCACAAAAGATGAGAATTCTCATCGATACCCGCATTTGGAAAGCAATAGTTGGCTGCTGATAAAGATATCCCTTCTTTCGTAGGCAGTGAGTATGGAATGCATTTTGCTCACTTTTTACTTCAAAACAGCAAAAAATAAAAATGAAAAGTAGAGTGGAAAGAGAAGTGGAATGGAAACGGAAATATGCAGTAGGCTATGTAAAGCTATTCATGTTTCTATCTCGTGGAAAAATAACATCAATGATACAATCTACGCTGTAAAATACGAAGCCCGGGTATTCTAGTATACCTACTTCTTGATATCCCCATGTGGAGAAGAAACTCTATTCGTTGCTGTGCTTGGACGTGCCAATTGTGATGTATATTTCTTATATTTCTTGTTCCCGGTACGAATTGTGTATTGTGTGAGGGAACGGCAAACAAAATTACTACGGCAGCTCCGAAGCAGCTGAACCTTGTGAGCATGTGACGATGGGTTCTGCCACAATGGCAGTACGCGTCGTGCTAACTAGAATCCCAATATTTCCAAATCCAAACATTTCTGCATGGATCGAAATGCATAGGAGTTTTGGCACGACGGGTGCTGCCATTGCAGCAAAAACGTTGGAACATGT
>JAHZND010005466.1:0-23198 GCA_027744115.1 Acrocyrtus sp. NNG-2020
ATTTCACTAGCCCTCATTCAGAACGTACAGGATAGGATAGGCCATTAAGTTAATTGTTAATTAAAATTATTTAACGTGCCTCTTACTGTGAACTGATAGTGCAGTTAATACCTACTAGGGGCAAGGTATTAATTGGTATATACGAGATTGCTCCACGTTGATAACACCCAAAGCACTCACCTCGTGAGTGCGGAAGGGTTAAACACGCAATTCTCTCTGGTGGGGATACGTATTTTTATGTACCACATGTCTCCATTAAAAAACTAAGTGGGTGCTGTACTGTTGTGGCTATATCTGTGCAAAAAATAGCTGAAAATGCAAGCTGTTGAGCGTTTATTAGGGAAAGCAGCGCGCAGTCTTGCAACATCAACGTCTCCGTTTGAGCTTACAGTTGGCCAACTGTGCTAAATCCTGTCTGCTAGTCCCATGTCAAAATCAAATTATTAAATTAATATTTGTTCTACTCAGTTGAGACTACGCACACGTCTTCCCCAATAACTTCAAAACAGGTCAAAATGTCATTGGTACTTTTGCAAACAGCAGAAAAGGCTTTCGCTGCAGATTTACTAATTTCTAGTTCTGAGAGTGCACACTTTCCCAACTTCTATCTCTTTTCCTGCTCCTTGTTATTTTGTATTGGAATTGGAAGAAAAAAGTGCAAAAAAATATTTTTTTGGGTGTGCGTTGGTGGTTAGTAATGAGTTGGTGGTGTAGGATGATTTTGATGTGTTGACTCTTTTACGATTTTTATGGCTCATAAAAGGCATCTTCAGCTTATTTTCAAGTTTGTTATGCTCCACGTCCATCAACCACTCCACAGCATTTAAAATATGCAGCTTTCATGAATATTTTTAATGGCTGTGTTCCACTCTGCTCAGCAAAAACATAATAATAATGAGCCAGATTTACTAAAGGAAGCAGCAGGAAATCGAATGTAAAATTGTGCACTTTTTCTATCTCTGAAATTATTGCAGTTCATGCGTGAGCGACTCCCCTTTAGTAATGAACGGGCGGGGTGAAGCGAGAAAAAGAGAGTTCTCTCTCCGAGAACTGTCTCTTTAATTTAGAACAGTGTCAAATGTCATACTTAGCATTGATTACAGATTATTTCGCGGATCTCTTTTTTGAAGCGGAGCGTGTTGGAGTAGGTCTGCGTGTCCATGGCTTAAAAAACGAGTTGCGCCAACTTCTCGGATCATCTCACCATCAGGCTACATGTAAAAAAGGGAATGCGTGGGTAAACTTTCATGCTGAGCAAGACTATGAAAATATATGTGTATTGGGGGGAGTGGAAAAGAGACAGTTTTCTTTTTAAAAAAAAAGTTTTAAAAATGGCATCACTAATACTGTATTTTATGGTTCTTGTCCCTCCACATGTAACGGAGTTGGAGGAGCACACCAATTTTGTTATGCCGTAGTCGTACCGTCACAGTTTCTACAACTGTGTGCTATTGGAGGAATCACAACAACGAATGCATTTATGCATGTCATCGCATGCACTGCAAAATTAGCAGAAGATTTGCGAAATAAAAGCAGAGAGTAGAAGAGTTGGAGTTTGGAAAGCGAGAAGAAGGAGCTAAAAGATCTCTCTGAGAAAATAGTACTTCATACTTGAAATGCATTCCACTTTTCCGAGATAACAGCGTGCAGTACAAACTCACTACAAATGTTTTATGCATGCCGTCTTTGTTGGCAGTCGTGCAAATTCCACGATGAAAATAAAAACGCAGAAAATAAACTTACGGCGAAAGAGTGGGTATCCACATCTCAGCTTTAAAAAGCCTCTTACTGCCTCCTTCTTCTTAGGACGGAATCGGATTCAATGTCAACCCACATGAAACAAACTACACAGCAGGCGCACGTTTTTTTATTATTATTAATTTTCCGTAATCGCTCAACTTTGGAGAAAAGTAGGAAAAAACTTTTCTCCGACTGGCTTTTTCAAAAAAAAATGTTTTCTTGTTTTCCGGAATGATGTATGAATTTGTGAGGAAATTACTCTTAGAGTACGCGCTCGCACTTAAATATAAATTTTTTTTTTGTTTCTTTCCCGAGAAAATAATAATGCATTTGCACAATCTGCACACCGCTTTGAACCGGGTGACGAAGGCTATTTAATTTCAGCCTTTCACGTGGGACATTCGTTGAAAATAGCTTGGGGAAGATGAGGACGTGGCTTTTGTGGCTGGTTGGAGCTTTTCGGTTTTGGTGTTGTAGTGTCGATGATGTCGACACGAATTAGCCTCTGTTAACTATAGGGATAATGCTGATAAGCCTCCTTCCGCACAACCTCCTTGTATGCTTAACAGAACAAACTCTGGCACACTCTCTTTTTCCCAAAGACCTAGTTGGAGCGGAGCTAGTGTTTTGTCTGTGTGCTTCCCTCGTTGAAGGAATAGGAACTGAGTCGCTGTGCTCCAAACTCTTTATATGATTATTTCTTTTCAGCTAGTCCGGATCCACTTCCACAGTCAATTCCATAATGCCATGCTGCCTAGATTGACTCTGTGACCACTCACCCAACACAAAACAACAGCAGCAGGCAAGAGCGTGACTCTCCGCTGGCTGTAACGTTCGCTCATTCTTAATCCGCTTCTTCTCTTCTCCTTTTCCTTCACTTTTATACTGCGATCTGATCAATTATCAGTTGGGATGATTTACTTAATGACCATTCCTCACCTATTTACCAAACGTAGCCTAATCGGTCATAAACCTTTTCGCTGGCATAATGTCTTCCGTCTTGATATCTCAAACAAATCCATACACACGGCAAGCCCTTGCCTGTTGTATCAATAACATTCCAGCAAAAGAACAAGTAAATTTATTGACGGTCACGCATTCTGACTTTTTCCGACTTTGCCTGCACTCTAACAAATTGTCTGCATTTTTACTACTAAAAGTCGTCAAGAGAAACCTCAAGAAAAAGGAATATAGTTAGCGTAGCAATGAGCTCCCTTTTTTATCGCCTCTCTATTTTACACGTTTACGGAATCTCGACTTTCCACTTTTTTCCCCCTATTTTGCTTTTCTAAAGTTCACAAGCTGGACACGACTGCTTTTTTTCTTCTTTCCTCACGGGAATAGTAATTTGCTCGCCTTTTCCGGGGAAAAGTATCTGACAAGAACATAATCACTTTTACAGCAAAGCTCCCATCTCTGCTCTCTATATCCCTTTTTCCCTCAAGGTATGCCGTTTGGAAGGAAAGGTGGACGTCGACAGGAGAACGAGAAACCGCTCACTTTCTGAAAAAAGTTCACATTCAGCAGCCTTTTCTCTGTTGTCCTCTCCTCTCTCCTTCCCAGACTAAAAGTCTTGCCGCTGTGGACTGACTGACTAGAATAAAACAGGGAAGTGAAGCGTGCACTCCTGTTATGTCCTCCTAAATGATAATGCCCTGCCAGAAGAAAAAAAAGGGAGAGAGAAGAGAGAGAAAGAGAGATAGACGGAAGAAAAAAATCGCAAGCAACTCATCTCATTTCATCTCTTTTTCTTTTTAGGATCCTTTTCTCAAGACAGCACCTTTTTTTGCTATGCTAAGGCATTTTCCGAAGGGAGAATGGAGTGTAGATTGTAGCAAAAGTTGTAAGCGCGTAGTACACACTATAAAAAAGTGTAGCAGGAGAGGAGAAGGAGACATTGCATTGCAGAATGGAACCATTGTCCTGTGATAAAGTGAATTTGGCTAAAGACATGAGGCTCATTTCCGTTCGGGATGTATAGCAGTAATGCTCGCATTAGACGAGGGAGAAAATCCTTTCACTTCGCGGAGCACATCCATTCCTTTCCTCGGTATGAAATAAAATGTAGCATTTCAAAGGAGCATCATCATCAGTGAAGGAAGCACACCGAAATTCACATTAGAATCCTATATAGTAAGCTACACAAATGAGATGTATTTTTATTGGAAAGTTGTGAAAATATTTTTTTTCTGCTGTATGACAGGAAAGTAAGTCAGTAAGGCATTTTGAGATTGCATTGCTATGCTAGCACGCATATCTGTATAAAGTTCCAGCATCAGTGTGATCATTAACCAACTTTTTTTTAGTTTTTTTATTTCTTGTTTCTTGGCTCCCCCAGTTTTTTTATTTGTGCTGACTTCTCTAGGACGTCGGCTGTATAGAGAGGACGAATGTCTGTGTCTTCCTTCCGCTGCTCCTGCTGGCTCGTTCCACATGAAGTGGAGAGTGTGGAGTGAAGCTGAGCTTGCAAACTGCTGTGCAATTTAATGGGAAAGAAAGCCTTTTCTGCGCGCGATGGGAGAAGTCAACAAAGTGGAATGATATCAGAGTCATCTCCATCTTCTTATACTTACTTATAATTCCAATGAGAAATGAAATGATTTAAAAAGATCGTTCTTGTTTGCACATATCTCCTTCCCCTTTTTGTATGAGAGGTCGCGAAAAAAAATTCTCGTATAGCTTCCTCGACCTATTCCGTAAACTGTTGGTCGTGGGATCTCGACAAAATGATTTCCGAAGAGAGGAACACCACACAGCCACTCCCAGGTGGGTATCCTCGTCCAAAATTGTTAAAGTTAGGCTCATCCTCTTGCAACAGTATTTTTTTGTTAATTTTTCATTATCATTTCTGGTGCTTATCTAAGAATATTTTTGTCGAGCAGCTCTTCCTTTCCCACTATACGACTTGGCCAATTTGTAAAATTGTTTGCTTGAAGGGCGAGGTCAAGGCTTCCTAAGATTTACGTTGACCGTTCCCATACTTTAGCATGGGAGGGGGTAATAAGAGACAAAGAAAAAAATCGTTTTTCTGCTTTTAAACTCTGAAACTAATTTAATACTTTTAACTTCAATACATTATATATGCGACATTGTTGCGACAACAAGACTACCCTAGAAAGAAAAATGCGAATGTATTTAGTGTAAACAAACTAATATCTCTAGTACAAGTAAACTCTACATAAGTAAATTTTCTCTACATAATTTCTCTCCAGACGCATATATCTGAAATATCACTAACATATAAAGATACGGCACAATTGCATTCTGTCATGTTGTAGTAGTAGAGGTGCTTTGCTCACGCACTCTGCCTCGGTGTATTTTTTTGTTAAGAGAAATTGAAAAGTGAGAGAATTGGAATGTATGGTGGAATGGAAACTGTAACTTTACAAATAGTCTTATCATTTAGCACTTATCTTTTAAGTCTTACGATTTCTTGAAAGTTTTGTACAGACATTTTTCAGTAATGTACAGCGTTGCGTGCGTGGAATGAGGAAAGAGAGTAAAGTTTATAAGAATGAATAATGCATTGGTAAATGAAATCCTGCTTTAAATCATCCAGTAGGTGGGTCCTGGGCCACCATCGTATTTGGAACGATGAAGCAGGGACTTATCAAAGGCTTCGGTGGTTGCCAGTACTGAGGATCCAATAAAACTAGCGTGGTAGCGATAGGGAGATACGTTAATCTAGTTTTGGATTGAAAAAGTAAAGAAAATATTATTTTAAAGAGCGAAATCGGTACAATAACTAATATCTGCAACTATTTTTTTTACCTTTGGCTTCAAATGCGGTGGGCATAATTTGGTGAGTTCGTGCTCAAGCCTCTCTGGAAATCCGGGGATCATCGTGCAGCCCCCAACTAGGAGAATATTTTGGCTCATCTCTTTCCTAATGTCGACCCCACAGTTCTGTAACAAAAATGAGAGATAATTGTTATCAACAATTTGATAAGGATATTTCAGCTATTAGTATACACTGTAATGCACTTTACCTGTAAACACTTGAAGATCATTTTAGGTAAACTGTCGCAATCCAATCCGTACAAACTGGGGTCAAAAAATCCCTCTCCTACGCCCCTTAGCACATTCTGATTAACCCCAATCAAGTTGCTAAATGAGAGAATGTCCCGCAAGTCCATTTCCACAACAATTTCTTGAGAGTCCTGAGAAGGTCTTCTGGAACCGGTTGAGTTTATACAGACAAAATTCTCCGAAATGAAACGCAGAACAAGATTTTCTGCCGGAGTAGACAGGTAAAGACCATTCTCTTGAGGTCCTAATCCTTGACGAAGGGAATGTTTCAGTGGTTGGCCTCCGTAGGGTGCCCGACTCCAAGCTTGTGTAAGGATGAAGCCTTGACTTACTGGAACAATATCACAGCGCTCTCCAATGTCACAGACTATCCCGTTATCGGTGGAATAGGCCCAGAAAGAAACAACACTTTGGTGTGCAATCATTACGCTTCGGACCTAGATCACACATCACAGTTAAGAAAATAGTGCTCCTTTTTGATAACATTATTTTCAAAAAAATCTCAACACCAAAAATTATACCTGGAATGTGTTAAACAGTAGTTCTAGAATTGTCTTCCTCGACTTGTTGTCGACACGTCTTGGAAGATTAAGAATGAGTCTGTAGTTCTCCGGGCGAATGTTCAAGTCCTTAAAAATTTTCCTAAGGAAACCCTCCAATGCCTCCACTTCAATCATGTTCTGGCACATTTTTGAGGTACACTCAAATGGAAAAGTGATTTTGGCGTTTTTGCGATGCTCTAACTTATACGCGTCATTCCCGTAGACGCGTGCCCCGCTCTTCATATTTTCACACATGACCGAACCAAAGAACAGCGCAGGAAGGGTGGCTGTTAAGATAAATCAATTTGTTAGTGTACAGACAACAATAAAATTGAATTTAGAATTGCATTTCTCAATACTTACGCTGGTGGGATAGCACGCCAGCTCGCACACTAGAGGAACCAATGTCAACGAGAACAATGTCCCGGAAGAGAGACGGGCTCTTTGGAAGTATAGGAACAGCAAAGGGTAAACTCGCTGCCATTTCCTGTTCCAGAGCGATTACCCACCGTTTGGCAACTTCAGGGGTGGTACATTGGAGGACAAAATAGTGGCCTTTCTATTTTCAGAAAAACCAGAAATCGTTAATTTACGGTATTACAGTTTACTACTACAATTTGAATCCACCATTTAATTTATTCTTACCCCGTCATCAACTCCAATAATACGATTCGTCATGGTTTTTCCCTGCAAAAAGTTCAAACATATATTAATTTAGATTTTATCTCATCATAACAAATATATTTAAAGTTTTGTCCTAAATTCGAATTCACATCTTTCACTATACCTGCTCTGGCCCAACAAATTCAATTGGGTCTAAAAAGTCCACCTTTCCTCCAATTAGATTTATTGACTGGAATAAATCCTGGCAGTCGTCTTTCTACAATGGTATGGTAAAAAAGCTATAGTAAAAGAGCTTCTATTGGAATACATTAAGTGCGTATTCCTCATGAAAATTTACCTCATAGCCATTTAACTTTCCAGCTGCAACCACATAAAACTTTTTGCGCCACGCGTTCCAGAAAGTCCCCTTCTTCCTATTTCCACTAAGAATGTTCATATGTCCTGCTACTGCCTCATTCGAGTCTGAAGGACTTACTTGGTGGGGCTCAGACACGTGATACAGTCGCTGAAGTATTGGTTCCTGTAAAAAAATTGTCATGAATGCATCAATTTGTGTCCGCTTTGTTCCGTTATTTAGTAGCAGTCTTACGGGGTCAAAATCCTTGGCAGAGATTCGAAGATGTTTAGTAAGTATCTCTCCAGTGCCATTCTTGGAGTCATGAAGATCTTCCTCGTCCTTGTCATGGCCATAGGACAAAATATCACTGGAACTCCGGATAATGTCAGTCACTCCGAAGTGATCGGTATGATCGACAAAGTCGGTGGAAAGTTTTCTGTGGGGAGATGTGGCATCATCATAGCCATAGTCGTTAAACTGCTCCAGTTCTTGGTCACTATCTGAGGACATTTGGCTCTCGGTTTCTTCCTGAATTACTTCTAGACCTAATTGTAAATGAAATCACATTTTTCCTATTAAATTAGAATTTTAATTCTTTTTAAATGGATAAAACAGAACCCTGGCCATTTCATTACCATAGTCACCATACGAATCCCGGTAGTCATCGGCCTCAGCATAAGTGTCGTAATCAGGTGGAGGTATATTAGGCTCAGATTCTGAGTCTGTATCATCCGTCACTACATAATCATAGTCATCTGAGTCGCTTCTTTCCTGCTCTACAAAGTCGTTCCTGTTCTTCGGTGCATTATTTGCCAGAATCAAGCGGGCCGCTTGAGGAATCAAATTTTCTGCAAGCATTTCCAAAACAATGCATCACTCTCCTATTACTCAATTACATATGCCGCCAACTCACTTGCACACCCACTCCTAGCACAAAAACAAAATTTTCTCCCATGCAAAAGCACAGTTCCCATTCATTTGACTATATCATGCAATATTGTCTTACTTTCATCCAACTTCAACTTACCAACAGAAACAGCACCAGCACTTGACTTATTCGACTGCTTCTTGTCATAAATGCACTCATTGGTTCTAGCAGGCACGTCATAAGCAATACTCTATGAACAATTAAAATCACAAAAAACAACCAAACATAAGTGTTGAAAATCAAAAAAAAAATTATCTCATTCCTTAACGCTAACCAGCTACTTTTCATTCACTATGAAAAATTAGTCACAAACTCCAAATCTATCCCAGTCTCACTTCTCCCTATCAGCTAGCTACACTTACGCAACTCACAATTAAATGCAGCCATACCAGTACAGCACCGCAAAGTACATTTTAAGTGTCATGCAACTACTTTAAAACTATTTTTATTACGTTCTCGGCAGCTCTTCAAAAGGCTCACATGCAACGCAATGCTATCAGACACGCAGCTAATCCTTAACTAATTCAGTACAAAACTTGTAACATGAAACTTCTTTGCAATTTCAATTTGCATCTTTTTCCCCTAGCTTTCTGCAATAAATGCTCAGTTTTCTTTAACTTTTTTTTGTCTAGCAGAGCTAACCATATCATTATACTTTTTCCTAATCAGTTCATCGTCAACACTCCGCACTATACAATAATAAGTACATGACTAATTTCAGCAGATTTTTTTAGCTCAAAACAATAAATTTTTATAGCGTAACCGTAGCTAATACTAATGCTCAGGATGTAGAGTGTAGAAAGGGATACTCTCGCAGTAATCAATCTCTAGCAAAAAAAGCAAGCCCAAAAACGCAAGCTTCTTACGTCTTACAAGGCAGCACCTACAAATTTTAACTTGTGCAAACGGCAGTGCGTAGCCATTCAGAGATTTAAAGTTCTTAAAAATAACAATAATTTCCTGCCTTCACTCACTAATTCAGCTCAGAAAGGGAGAATAACACTTTCGACTAGAGTGTAACTGACGAAAAAAAATTCATTCTCGATTTCTTCAATTCTTCAACCATCCCCAAAAAAAGCGTATACTGCCCTGTACTCCTAAGTCCGACTTTTAATCACTCTTTTCATTTTTCAAAAAATGTGGGAAGGAGGCCAATATAATGCGTGATATATGCATTAGCAGCTCCTTAATATTTTTTGTGTGAATGCGCCTGCTTTTTAATTTTCGAGATAAAAAAATAACACCCTTTTCAGTTTGGTGCAAGAACGCACTCATATAACGCATTGAGCACCACCGTTCCTCCGTTCGTATATAACCACGCTGCGTGTCCGCTTTTTTCAGCGTAAGTACGTGTTAACCAACTTTAATCTGTGTATTAATGAGGATGATATGCATCCCTTTTTTGAAAAAAAAAATGTGTAACGAGAATGGCTACAGTTACAGCAAAATAATTTGCAAACTGTGAAAACTTTTAGCAGAACTAAATGGGAAAGAATAATTCGCTCCTTCAAGTCTACGACTTTTAAACGTATGTACATCATTTATAGTTAGCCACTTTTCTGTTGTGCAGCTTTAAAGTGGGCGTGCTAAAATAAATGAATATAGTTGCTACTAAAAATTCGAAATTTATTATAAACAGTCGCTTGAAACAGATTGCTAATTGCAGAACGCTTCCTAATCAGAATAGCAAATTTTTGGGCTGGGATTTACTAATTTATTATTAGTGATACAATTTTATCTGTGCAAGACTGGGACAAATGTTTTTAATTTTTACTGGGAACTGAGTAGATTCAACAAAAAAATTTTTATTGTGCATTAGCCTTCTCTCAGCTTCCCATTTGCTATGCATAATGCATCCACTTTAGGAGTACACTCGGATAAAAACGCAGTATTTTCTCCTTTTTTTCTATATCTCCACTGCAGTACTGCATCGAAAACTCAAAGCGTCTCTCCTAATTGTAGAAAAATGCAATTGAATTTGCAGCAGTAAAAAATGTGCAGGCTAATCCTAGCAGACAAAAAAATCTTATTTTAGATTATGCACGCTATTCCTATTCTTTTTTTATTGCTTTAGGGTGAAGCAGATCCCTCTCGGCCACACGACACGGTTCGCCGATTTGACATGAATTTTGTCTTGTGTGAAATCAAGTAGACTGAAGTTTTGCCGTGCATATACGCCGCTCTCCTGTGTATGCTGTTACTTGCTGAGAGTACATCCATCTCATCTCATCATAAATATTTATAGACCCCTCCTGACTATTTTTTTTCTGTGCCGCTTTTTTGGGCGCCCTCCCACAAGCTGATGGCTCATATGTAAAAAAATGCACATAGAATGCAAAACTGCAGCATTTTGCAGCTAACAGAAAAAGGCCATTAGATTCTATTGCGCCAGTCAACTTTAGTCAACGGTAATGATGCCATTTTAAGGATCACATTTCTTAATTTTGCGTTCGCAATACCTATAAATCATCACGGGTTGTAGATTGCTCGATGCTATTGACAGCATATTTTTAAATTGAGGATTCACCTCACCAACAATAAACAAGGATGATGCAATACCAAACAGTAGTTACTCCTCCGGTACACTAAATTAGTGTCTTGGCTCGAAACATAAACAGCCACATCAAATATTGTTATGTGAGTAGAATGCATGGCCTGAGCAAAAATATTGCAAACTTGTTGGAGAAACAAGAGCACATTTACAGTATACACCCGTGAATTTCGATTTCCAGAATTTGTTTTTCCACCAAAGTCCGTTCACTCTCCCCACTCAAAACAAATATGAAGGCCACGGTTTGAACTTTTACGTGGCGATATTGGAATAGGTATAAAACTTCGGGGAAGTGATTGGCAGGCTCCTCCTTGTTGATTGTTTCAGTGATAAGAAATGAGAGGTGTCCAATACATAAGTTATGTTTTCACTTGACGGAAGAAACATTTTTTTAGGCTGCTCACTCAATAATGCAAATTTGGTCCACTCTCTCACCCTTTTTACCCCTAAAAATTTCTCTATGAAAAACGCCATAGATGACATTGTTCCCCGAAGTGTTTACTATACTGCAAACAATTTTCCCTTCCTTCTAGATAAATTTATGAATGAGGGAATGCAACGACGCAAAAGCATTGGAAAATGGAATGGGACGTACTTTTTATATGTAGCTCTATCGAGTCAGACAAGGGAAGCTCAGAAACTTCGGCACTTACCCTTCAGAGTTCATTAGCGACTTATCAAAACATACATTTTTTTAAAATTTTGCCTTGTCACTTTTCATTAGTAAGCAGAATGGAATGTAATCACACGATAACGTACGAGTTGCCAGTATTAAGCTGCCTAATCTTGCAACCTTCCCCAAACGGAAGCGCTGCTTACTGTGCGCTATCTAGTTACGAGAATGCGAGGATTTGCGTGAGCTGCCCAATCGCAGGAACGCAAGTTGCAGGCGAAAACAAAAGCCTCGCTCTGGCTGTGGCTGCTCTACTCTGCACGCTCACCGTCCTCATCGGACTAGCTGGGATAATTCTGAATGGATTCGTTATCATAATCAGCAGGTGGAAAAGGAAGGGAGGCACACGCACTGATTTCTCATTGATCGCCCTGGCCTGCTTCGATATCACTGCGAGTTTGACGTCCATCATGGCATCGATATCCTTTCTGGTTGCACTAGGTTTATATTCAAATGCTATCTAGAGTACTATGACTTTTATTGTTTTATTTGTAGTTGAATGGCGATTTTTTTTAGGAATTACTGAATCTAACAGAAATCCAACACATTTTTTTGTAGGTAGTTGGGGCTGCCCCTCAATTACGGTGTACTTTCTCTACGCCGCAACCTACTTGAGCTCGTTTGGTAAGCTCATTTTTTTGTTGTGCGGTGCTCACTCTCTCCCTATCCATTTGAGAATGCATATCTACTTC
The DNA here is from genome assembly GCA_027744115.1 of Acrocyrtus sp. NNG-2020. NCBI lineage: Eukaryota > Metazoa > Arthropoda > Collembola > Entomobryomorpha > Entomobryidae > Acrocyrtus > Acrocyrtus sp. NNG-2020. The sequence goes on from JAHZND010005466.1 coordinate 12,117, forward strand.
ATTTATAATTTAAAATCAGGTCGATCTGGATCCTGCTTTATGACAGTCCTCATCACTGTGAAACGCTGCGTTGTGGTGGCTTTCCCGATTGCATCGCGCGCCTGGTTTACTCCTGCCCGGACAAAAATGCTCGCCGGGGGTATACTTTCACTCTCTATTTTTCTCACGTTACCAAGATTCCTCGCCTGCTTTGTCTACCCTATTACCGAAGACATCTCCGGTCTCGCTGATAGCGGAAACTACATTATTATGACGACCAGTATAGGACAGCAGTGGTGGATGACTTTCGTTGATGGAATCGACTTTTTAGCTCCAGTGTCTCTCCTCTTAACTCTGAACATTGTGTTCATACGAAAAATGCGGAAAGTTGTGCAGAAGCGGAAGCGACTCAATCTTGGAGAGAGTCGGGAGATGAAAGCAATTCGAATGGTGTTTCCGGCGGCTATCTCCGTCGTAGTCTGCAATATCTCACCTGCCCTCTACTTTTATCATCTTTATGTAGGAAAGGAGCACATATACAGGGAGCACTTTCTCACCACATTTCTCTCCATTACAGCCACCTCGGTTATGAATCCTTTCTGGTACTGGATGAAGTTTGGAAGATTTCGGGCTGTTTTAAAGGAGTGGCGCGCCTCGGTATATAGCCCACCCATCAAACAGGAAAAAGGACGCAACATCGATGAAGACAGAAATTGGGAGAATAGCACTGGCACGCTATACGACGGTTTCAGGGTTTATGTGTAACTCTATCAGTATCTTTTATCCGAAAATGTACAAAACTAGATTACGTATATATTTAAATTTCCATCTAGGTTAGAGGTTCGGTCATTAACAGGTTATGAAATGCTCCCATATGCATCTTAGCTAACTAGTGGAAAGGATTTTACTTCCACGCATAATTCTACATAACTGACATTGTGAGTAGCCGCTATACTTTTAATGAGCATGCATCACGTTACAACAGATAAGATGAAGTGAACACGACATTTTGGTAACATAGCATAGGTACTCTCCCCTTTCTTAATGTATTGAACCGTATTTACGAAAAATGAATTAATAAGACACGATTCTTAGGCAACTGGACATTCAGAACTCCAGCTGTCTCTGCTAAACCAATATTGTATCGTATCCGTGTACACGGAATGATAAACAGATTAATAATTATCTAATGCATAACGAAATGTGCAAATTTCGTTTCACATTCCAAGAATGAACAATAAATTCAGTTCAGTTTTGGAACCCAGGCTTTCTACACCAATCACTGGTGACCCTTCGACGCGATTGTTTCTACCTACATTTAAACATTCTCAAGCTTTTCATCTAAGTGTAAAGCTCGTCGCTATTTCCTATTTCTTTTTTACTCTGGACAAATGTGAATTTGTACCATTACCATGCAAGTATGCCTCATCTTAGCATTTTTATTTTAATCCGCTGGAATGTTTCTAGCAAAACGATTAAAAGTTACGGAACTGTACGGCTAATATACTATTGCCTCTTTTCGGTTTTATTTTCTTTCTGAAAAGCTCGGCTCGGGCTCACTATTTAAATTGTAAATACTGTTTGTGAAGGGCAGTAATATCATTAGAGCTATTTTCAGTTCATCATCTCTTCATTCTTTGATTCCCTAAATACACATCTAAATTTTCATTTTTTTGTGTCTCCTGTCACATAAAAAACTGACTGGCACACTAATACATAATGATTTTTTTCTGCAACCTACATCCTACTTCAAGTTTAATAATAATCTATTATAGCGACTAGCACAAACTTTTTTCAAATGAATGCTAATTTTCTAACTCGTAAATTCCAATCTAGGTTGCAGTTTGCTCTATACGAATGTGTAATTTGCGTGGCAGGTGCACTAATAAAGTACCAATAAAGCGCAAAAATACTAACAAATGCGAATGGGTATTACCTTGGGCGTCTCTCCTTCCAGTTGGTAGCGACTGTTCTCGTAAATCCCAAGTTGGCTCTGTTTCTCCCGTTCATGAATGGATTTCACAGCGGAGCTGAATAGACCTTCGCTCATGGTTCCGTTGGATGTGGAGTGGTTAAGATTACTATGAGCAAGGGCTGGACCTGTCCCAGCGCTCGGTAATATCTTTGAACTCATTTTTGATGATCTCTCTCAGCACAACAAAATAAATTTGTAATATATAGTTTTAGTCACTTTTCCACTTCATTTCCGCTCTTGCAGCTGTAAACCCAAATTCCACCCATACATGGAACACATCCGGGGTGCTCTACCTGCATCAAACAACAAAAAAAGAGACAATGTAAACAAAATCTATTTCTCGTGATGTGCTCGTAACCGGTGAAACGGGGTAAAAATGGGATTGCACTATAACTATAAAGCAATATTTTTTGGTACATTATACAGTACACTGATGTGCTACTCATGTCAAAAATTTCATATCTTAAAAGCTTTTTCGTCATCACTGATTCGCGTATCTTGAATGCGGGGCGCACTGTGTGTGTGCTTACAAGAGACACGCAAACAAATATTAAATGGGAGAAGTACAAAAAGGGAAATGATGATATGATAAGGGGCCATCTAACAATAAGTGGATTAGCGAATTATCAGCGTAATCTCACGTTTCAACAGGCCACTATTAGGAGCCGCACAGGGGAGGAAACGGATAGCCCGCTTTCCTTCATATACCTAGGTACTTTTCGTACAAGTCATTTTAGCCTTTTTATATTCAAGTTTTTAGTTTCTAGTACAAAAAACTGTAAAACGAGATGAAGGCACATTATTTACCTTGGAAATTAAATAAAATGGCTAAAATCTAAATTTCAAAGTGATTTGTTAGTGCAGAGCGTCATTAATCAAAATTTAGGTAAATGTGAGTGGGCGGCTAGACAAACAGAGTGGTTATTTGTTGCTCATATTATACTAATAATGCGGAGAGCTGACAGCGTCCACTAGTCCTCTCTTTGAGAGTAATCATGTATCACGTTGCGCCACGACAGTTTTCGTTTTGAATCGAGAAAATAAAAAAGCGATTCGCTCAGTGTCCAAAAAGCCGCGCTGAAAGTTGAACGTCCCATAAAAACTTGGGTTCCCAAATGAAATGACCATATCTGTTCCTACACACAGCATAAAATTCGTTTTTAATTTTCAAAACCTGATCTGCATTTTAAGAGAGGGTTTGACAACCAGAGAGATTCCTCTAAAATAAGGAGAAGAATGGGCTGGTCCTCTTTTCTCGCAAAGTGCAACAAGTCTTTACAAAAATGAAAAAACTACTCAGCTTTCTTCCCACACGCGGAATAATACATTTCCTCCAAATTGGAGAGTTTTCAATTCTTCGAATCTCGAAATAAATTTAAAGTCTGAAATACAAAACCTGTCACCTTAACAAATTTACACCTACTTGCCAACCAGCTCTCTTCTTGTGTCAACATCAACCAGGGCACCAGCAAAAAAATATTATTTTTTACTGTCTCAGATCTACTTGCCAATTGTCAGAGTACAGCGTATTAGCATTATTTTCCAGTGTAGCACATAAAAACTCGCCAATCACCTCACCAGCTCTCACAAGATTGAGATGTCACCTCTCCCCAATCCGTTCCACTACACGGTTTCTGTGTACAACCGCAAGCACAATTAAATTCAGGACACACTTTTTGCCATAAAAAATTAGAGCCATGAAATTTCTCAACTTTAGACAGCTCCCACAAAAAGAATAGCAAAAATAATAACTCCGCTCAGCTTCCTCCCCTTCCTCCGCCACACTCTCAGAGAAGAAGCCACCACAACAGAACTCAGACTTCACACACACCTGTCATGATCTCAATGTAAAGGCCGTAGCACATATTATCTGCAAAGCTCAAAACTATATTTTTATCCTCCCGACTAACGCGTACATTTTTACGCTACATCTCTTGACGAAACTGATTTAGGTAGTGACGCAGAACGCAAGTCCTGCCGAGAGGAAACTAAATAATGCACATCACCATGCAGCCAGTCCCCACTACCATCACGATTTGATTCGTCTAGAAAATATTCTCCTCTACACCACTTATTAAAGCCATGCCATCAGCTTATCCCATCTCTTATTCCTCCATAATCCCACAGCTCTGCAAAACCATTCTCGTTTTCTGTAAGTAGCTGCTATAAAACATTGGAAAAATGAGCGATTTGAACCTTTACGTTTTTATCCTGCAGCTATTAGCTATTTGCTATTTTTCTGAAAAAAAATATTTATTGCTCGACTACACTCAACCGCTGCGCAGCTCATCTTCACTCATCTAGACTATATGTATTTGTGAATGTTTTTTGTAAAAAGAGATGTGTGTACCAATTCTCCACTTTGCACCGCAAACCATAACAATAACTCACGATTTACTTCACATCCATTCCCCAACAATGCTTCCATCATGATGACAGTCATTCATAAATCCCTTTTACAGTATAAATTTTTTGTTTGCACTTGCCTCAAAATATAGTGCAGGGAAAAAAGCTGCTGCAAGCATTATTTTTAAAGGTAATTTTTAGCGGTAGTAATAGAACTAAATTGATATAGCGAAACGTTGCAAATACGAAGCTGCATCGTATGTTTTTGCTTAAGGCTGTTTTATTAGCGCCATCAAACTCAGTCAGATATTGGAAATGATGACAAGATGCATTTAGAGGATTTTTACGATTATGATTAGACATTCATTTCAACGCAGAAAAAAACTTTTTAGTGAGGAGAGGAGGGGTAATGAAGGCAGAAAAATGAAGTGAGTTACCACCCACCCACCTTAAAAATGTGACGGAGTGCAGGTGCGCGCATACACGTAGAAAAAAAATACTGCTCACTGACACTACTCACAACTACCTTCATAAAAATTTTCTGGCAGCAGTTTCGTTTTGGATTCTCTTGCTTGCTGATTTAGCCCTGATGATTGTGGAGTGATAAACCATTCCGCTAAAGCAAACACCTTCACATGTCAACTACATCGCAAATAGTGCGCAGAGCGGAGAACAGTAAATTTGAGTAAACACGCTTCCCCACATCAATCTATTTTCTGGTCTCCTTCTCAGCTTCCCTCTCGTAAATTTTTACCCTTCTTCCTCTAACAAGTGATAAAATGCGGAATGAGGATGGCAAAGGAGGAACTCAATCTAATCCTCTCTCCCTCAACATGATTGAGAGGAATGTAAATCTAATAAAAATTTACTGCTTCACTTAATTCCTTCCCATCCTGATGAGCTATCAATACTCAAGCTCAATCATGATGGAATTTTTCTTCTCGCTTCAGTTGCTCCGACGAGGAAAGGAAGCACAGCTCTCGTTTTACATTTTACACCGATCTTCCCTAACAAAAATGTTGTTCTGCGTGAGGACGTGATTAATTATTGAGACTAGCCGATGATTAGCTTTTATCGTCTTCTCTCCATTCCCGTCCTTTTCTTTTATTTGGTGAGAAAAAAATTATAAAATATAAAATACATTTTTTACTAGCACGTAGATTATCTGCTTGCCTCCAACAATCACTCCTGCTCTATATACTCCTCCCCCTCTGTTGTTAACTATGAGCGTACAAAGGAACACATGCACTTTACGCGTCTTCTATCGATACAATTTTTATTTATTGCCATACATATTTCTGTACTCTTTGATCGACATAACCATTCTGACCTTGAACAAGTTCATTCTCACTCACCCTTTCTGTTAAATAAATAATAAATAATCAGCACGTAGGCTGAATTCTTTTCTTGAAAAAAATCAAGTTGATTAACTCTTATTCTCCCAGCCACTCACTCCTTGAAAGTGGCAGAAAGGGATTTACAAAAAATAACAAAGCATATGGCATAAATCCCTGCGCACACTGATTACTGATTACCATCAGAATTTATCATGATCTTGGGCAATAAATTGACCAAACGTGCTTGGTGGAAAATGTATAAAATTCAGTGTTGAGGGTTGAGGAAACTAAACTCCATTTTTCTGCCCAATCTGCAAAAGAGCATCTCCATGTCCGTCCTTTGCTTGCGCTTGTGTGACCTTCACAAGTTCCAGCGAGTAACTCCTATTTCCCAAGAAATTACAAAAACCTTGAATTCTTTGTAGGTAAAAAGGCAGAACAAAAAATACGTTCACGTGGACTCACTCTCAGCAGTCACTCTGTGAGCTAAACTGATTAACTTTTTTGAAGGTGAGAGGTAACAGGAGGCGGAAGAGGAGTACACAGCATGTAGCCATTTTTATTTTTCTAGTGAACCAGAAGCACTGGCTACTACAATAAATGGGTTTTAAGTAACAGAGAGAATAAGTTCCCTATCAGGAAAATAACGCTTCAAACTCAATTACTGCCATTAAATATTATCAAATAAAACGATTTACATGCAGACTCACTTTGAAATGTAAATAGTCCCTGTTTTTTGGCCTGCATAAATCATCTTTTGGCGGACACTGCCATTTACTTCCATTTCTGCCAAACAGTTAACTTAATATCCTTTGACATGCAATGAGGTGAGGACGTGAAGGGTGCAACAAGGCAGATACAAAGTGGAGTTGGTGTTGGCGCAACGTACAGCTTTGTAACATTTTGACTTGAATGATCCATCACCTATCAATCAATCAATGATGATGGATTATATTTTTTCCCACGCAGATCTTTCAAAGCCACGCAGCACAATCTCTTTAAAAAAAACTGTTATTGCCCCTTTCATTACCATTATTTTGGCAGGTAGACAAGACAAGACCTGCTCGGATTTTTTTTATAATTTCAACTGTCAGCAGTTGTGCGAGAGCAAGGTTGCCAGAACAAGACTGCCACTGAAAAAAAACCTTTAAACTAGATCCATTCATCTAGTGAAAAGGGTAACTGCAAGGGGACAAGATTCTACCGCTACCAGGCAGAAATTAAAAATGTAGTCGGTAGATACACTAGGCGCATCAAAATGAATAAAAAGCAAAATATAATGATTACATATAAATGCGAACTACAATAACGGTGAAGTAACTCTGGTTTTTCGTTTGCCAATCCCAAACTATTACAAAATCAGTTCTGGCGAAAAGGGGAAAACCCTGTATAATATATCAGATAAAGGAGACTTAAAAATTTAAATAATTGGGAATGCAGCCAACCAGTTTAATAAAACAGAGAACTTTAACGACTATCGCAAATCGCAAACAACCAAAAATCTCGCAACGCTTCAATGAAGAAACCCTTTTTATTGTAGTTTTCACTATAAGTTATTTCTGCAAAGCTTTTGAAAGCTGACTCTGTGCTGCGAGACAATTAAAAAAAGGACTAAAGAAATTATTTTTTGCAGTCTACAGTCTACATGTTTTTGAAGGAAAAGAATCCTCTTTTTTTTGTTCAGCGTTCAGCGGAAGGAAAAAAGTTGACAATTATCTTCCCTTAAAACAGCTCCTACTTAAAAGGATGGCCTTATTTAGAGAAATTCGAAATGCCATATAGTCCCTTCCAATAGACAAGCCGAAAGCTATAATTTTAGGAATGAGCTCACACTCAAGAGAACAGAGAACAGCACACACCCGCCTATTTCTACTCTTTACTATAGAAAAGAAAGCTATCCCAGTGCAGGTCGCAGATAGACAGGCGAGGACTTTCAACAACAAAAAAAGCTGAGACACGCTCGTTTTGGAGTTTCGATAATGATAAGTGTGCTTTTGCAGAGTACAAACATGGAGTTAAAAAAGTAACTGTAACTGGGCTCTCTACTAATAGTAGTAATTCACCCCAAGTTAATTGAAAGCGAGCAACAATGACTAATTACAAATTATCAGATGCAGCATAGAAAATTGGTCTGTGGCGAATTTTTATTTTACGATTTATTAGGCATCTACCTCTATATATCGTTCGTGTCATTCACAAGTGCATATAAAAAGCCAAGAAAAATTCCGTGGCTGATTTCCATTCAGTATACTTTTTTTTACTCTCGTCATTCATCACACAGCAATCTCGCAGTTTTTCGTTCCCACAAAATCAATTATAAAAAACAACATGTCAGAAAAAGACAGAGCGAAATAATAAAAGTGAGCATGAGAGACGTAGAACAAATCTCCTACACGTACTTTCAAATTAGCCACTTCAACGATATTTATTTTTTTCCTCTTTATCTCCAACATGAACTGGCCTAATTACTAATGACGATTACAATTGTGTGGCGATGTAAAATCAGCAGAGACGAATCTCAGCTCTAATGGCTAAAAATGCAATGCATTATTAGTCTCACTTATTATCTGCGAGAAGGCAGCCCTTTTTATGTAGCTGTATTGTGCCATAGTGCATAAACCACAATACCATTTTTTTAAAGAAAACTTTCCTAACTTTACCCCTTCTAATACTTGAGCTCTCCTCTCTAATCAATCGATATGCATTATTGTAAAAAAACGAAAACCAATTTTTTTTCTGTAGCGACAGCGACAAAGGTACAGCGAGTAAAATGGAGGCAGGCAGCAAATGTCTGAATGCAAACTGCAATAAGCAATAAGCGAGCCTCCTATAATCTTTGATCGTCATTACAGTTCTGTGTCGTTACATAGTTTTCGTTCGTGAGAGACGGCAAATGCGCGTATTTTTATTTTAAGGGGATAATCACCACGCCACAAGTCCATTCCACTCACTTTAATCAAAAACAGAGTGATGTTGCCCTCTTGTCAAGATATGATTTTATGAATTGCATCTGGTTTTTGCACAAAAAATATATACAAACATCCTTTGAAGGATTACGAAGGCTGCGTGCTCTCATCTCTCTCTTTATGAGGAAAGAAAGTCTCCTAAAATATTATTCCTGCTATTTGCCAATCACCAATTTATTAGCTCATGCTCAACAGCGCAAGAGTCCTTTCAGAAAGGAGGAGGATTTTCATTTCATTTTTTTTGAAGGCGACTTTATTGATAAGAGCCATTGACATCATGCTCACTACATGCGGCAGATCTATTTGCATGTTTCCCTTCGTCTTTAAGTTAGCCTGGCATAAATTCGCAATGGCGAAATTGAGACTAGAAAAAGTCATGCAAAGAGAAATGGTGTAACAAGTAACAGCTGCATTGCAGCAAGGTTGAGCTAGCAAAAAAATAGAAGAGCTGAAGGTACTATATATCCTTCCCTCCGTCGCTCGGCTCCTCTTCTACTATGCTGAGCTGTTCAACTGTTCAGATTTTGATGCGAGGAACAATGATCTTGATAATCGTGAGGATGAGGATGATGATGATTGCATATTGTAATTGTAGTCCTGCGGCATCATCATCACCGCCACAGCACCACTATACCACCACCACCACCATCATCCCCTCAATTGTCTGTTAGTCTTTTGTTGACAACATTTTTTCTCTCTTCCCATTCAATTCATGTGCTACGTTGAAATTGCTAAAACCAGTAAAACTTGTACAACGGAGCATCCAAATTTCAACTGCGACTACCTCCTCTCCTGCAGAAATATTATAATACCTGCGCTACGAATTTTTTACGAGTGCGAAGCAAAAGTGCTTTGTTAGCCGAAGGCTAAAAGGACACTGAGGAATTTTTTTGGAGGAGTCAGCTGAAAGTAAAAGTTATTTGGTGTGAGAGAGCAATAATGATTAAATGGGGTTTAATGAGATGATTACTGTAGAAATTCGCCTTTTCCCTTATTGCAATTTTGTTAAAATAAAAAAAACTCTCACAGGGAAGCTATTAGCAGTGTACTATAACGACAAAATTATTTCATTTGGATGGGAAAACTGAGCAAAATAGAAAAGAATTTTTGTCTTCTTCCTCTCCACGCAAAAAAGTGACATTTAATAAAAAGAAATATTTTAACGATGAAAAATACGCTGCAGAAGAGTAGGCTCTAAAAGTCTAAAGTAAAATCGCAATTGCAGTTAGCAACATTATATTATAGGTAAAACTACTCGTGCAAGTTCTAAATCAGTACCCTTCATTTAAAAAAAAAGAGTTGAGGAGAACTCCTACATATTTCATTTATAGTTTATGCAAAAATTATGCATGACTTTATTAGAGGAGCGTGTCATAAACTCACTTATTTACATTTCCACTCAACTAGAAAGGAGCGAGGAGAGAAAAGGGCAGACAAAAAAGGAATTTATTGTTGTCACTCGCTCGTAATAATATAATGTAATCTACAGTCTGCTAAAAAGAGCTTTAGCAATTGCAATCATCGTCAGTGTTTTGTTGCGTTGCAGTATGCATGTGCAGTTATTACAGCAGAAAATAGATTTTCAGAATTTATTTGCATTAGCATAATAACAAGTCTTACCTTTCCGTTTATCTCGAACGGATGATGAGAGGAAGTCCTTTAAACTGTTAGAAATGTGTTTTCCTTTCTTAATGAAATTATTATAGCGTTTTCCTCACATCAAAAAGGTCACTTTCGTTTCCTCTGTGCAGTCAAGTCCCAACTCCACACAAAGAATTCTTTTCTTAGCTATAAAAAATGGAATTCAGTTTCACATGAGCGGCTAAAAGAGCAAGATGCACACTGCGGCAGTGAGGCAACGCAACCTTTCACCAAAAAAACTGAAACGCCAACAAATGTATGTGGCAACGATAAAAAAGCGATTTTCCTCTAAATGTCTTTGTCAGTCACGGTCACTTTTCCCTACTTAAAACTTTAATTCCTCTCTTAAATGCTTAATGGTCAAAAAAAGATAAACACATCTCCGAGCCCTGCTACATTTCCAACTTGCTATCTTCCAACTTATTAAATTTCACACTGCAGAGTTGTAAACTGCAAAAACACCGTTTTTTTTCTCACAACTGATTTCGAAATTGAGAGAGTTGCTTAAAAACTGCCACCATTCACTATTGTAAAAAATTAAAACCGTCGCGAGTCACTCTTCTCGTCTTCTCTCTATTGCAAAAGTCCTTCAACCTCACAGATGTTTCAGCAGGAAAAGAATGATGAAGCGAGAGAGGACATAAAAAGGTAGGTATGAAATCCTAACGGATTCCTGATAAAAAAATATCACCACCACCGCCACACTGCAGCAGCACACAACCACCTTTTCCTCCACCTCACAGAAAAAAAGGGACCAAAAAAGTAGAGACCAGGAAGAGCGCTGCAAGAGAGACATGCACTCACACTGGCTGTTGCTCCTCTTCTGCTGCCTCCGACG
>JAHZND010005467.1:0-16234 GCA_027744115.1 Acrocyrtus sp. NNG-2020
AATGTTCCCTTGTAAAAAAATGTTTTAAAACATTTCAAGGGAAATGGTCCTGCACAGACTGATTAAGCAAGCAATAGAATCAAAATTCCAAATCATCAGAGCACAACTCTCTTTTACTATGTAGTCTATCCGATATCTTGGGTGCATACCATTGTACGGTTACTGTTCCTATTTTATTTTTGACAGATTAGTCAGCATTGAGGAGATCTTTGAGACTGGGCTGGGGCTGAATAGAGTTCTTTTACATTTAATACCCTCTTCCTGTCACACTACGATATCCGCCTGTCCATGTGGGCAGATTGCAGATGCATGTAGTTTGTACAGGAAATAGTAAATCTGTCTGTAGCGCAAATAGACTTGCGTTTTTATACTCTCCCAGCTAGTACTGGAAAAGTTTTCAATAATTAAGACGCTTTCAACGCATTTACAAAACATCTAATTTTTAAACGCCTAAATGGATTAGTTAGCCACTCCACAAATGTAAGTAGGTATGTAAACTATGAAAAATGAAAAATGACATTCAGCTTTGATTTTCGAGCGCACCAACCACAAGTTACAACTTAAGACACGTATCTTGAATTTTTGAAAACATTCTCTAACAACAGTTAGAAAAATGGAATTGCAAAAAATTTGCAATTTAAAATAGATGCAATGGAAATAGTTTTTGGCAACATTTTATGCAGTATTTTTCCAGGTGTTATTAAGAAAGTAATACTTGCTATTGTAACTAAATATAAATACCATAAGACAAATGCATACAAAAATAAAAAAAAATAATGTGCTACTAACTTGTGTACTGTTGTTGTCGGTTCTGACGGCAGAGGGGAAGCTCCCAGTATTATTATTATTTCACCAGATTCTTTTTTTGATATAGACTACGATCAGTATACCATGAACTCAGGCAAGAAATTTGCTCAGTGCACGCGAAAAAAGTTCTGCGGTCTGTCAACAACAGTCAATGAAACGTCGATACAAAAAAATTAACGGGACCCTCGTTTGAAGTAGCAAGCCACCTCAGAATCAGTGTCAAGTAGGCAAAAGAAGTTGAATAAATGGCTAAAAAATCCACGGTTGGTGGTGGTGGTAGAAATTTCTATTAACATTTTCCCAGAATTATTCATGCACGTGTATTTTATATTGTTCATTATTGTCTGCATTGGTAAAAAAGAATTACATTTTAGTACCGAAATTTAACCAGAATTAAGGAGACACAAGCAGGTGTGCACGTATTATTGCAAGCCACTATTAGACTCTACATTATGCATTGGCTGTCGCCTACCGCCTAATTAAATTATCTACTACTACATAGTTTCCGTTTTGCGGGCAATAGCTTGCAGCTTCGCTGGAAAGGGAGATACGTAGTATAGCGGGAGCATTAACCAGCACGAAGCCGACGGAATCACAAATACAATGAACCTCCAACAAGCGTCCATGAACCTCCAAGGTCTTGTGTATACCTTCCCACGCAGCTAAAAAGAAAGACTTGGCTGAAAAAACCATTCTTGAAACAGAAGGGTCGGACTAGTTTAGGATGAACATGAATTTTATTTCACATCGCCATCATGCATCTGCCTTTTAGTTTTAAGTTGCGTCATCCTTTTACTACTGCATTCTAACATCGTGGACCATATTAGGGACAATCAGTATAATACTAGGAAAAGAATGAGTGTACAATCTGACAAAGTTACCATGAAGATACACCAAACAATTCGTATCATCCGTCGGACTGATTGCATTGTTTGTATATGTATGTACGTGTACAGGCATGGTACTCCGTGGCACTTCTTCGAAACTCCTTTTGACCACCTAAAGTTCATGCGAAGTGTATGATTATGACATGCAGGAGTACTGCTATGTATACGAGATTATAATAGTTACATGCTTTTATGCTGAGTTTCCTTGCCTTTGCCTTTTTACATTTTAAAATCTTCAAAAAATATTTTTTTACTCCGAATAGTAGGATAGAAAGCACACTAGTTCTAACTAAACCTAAACTTGTTTCTTTCATTCGGTTTGTGTACAACATTTCCCGTCTACTAGTCCGATGCCTTGCTGTGAACAAAGTCGCATGTTGCATTCAGCTAAGCCTTTTATTACATGGATGTGTACCTATGCATGAGTCCACGGTGATAAGCCTTCTTCCAGTAAATACTGTACAATTTTATTTACTACTAGAAATGCTGAAATTTCGTAGTATTCTCGTATGTATGTGGCTGACCCTATATTAATGTCTTCTGATTACTGATTCCTGGCAATCCCGTGAAACTCATGAGTCATTAATACTTCGAACTGTCAGATTTTATTACATCATTGTTCAGAGCCACATTGCATCAAAAATGCCAAGGGCCAAAAGCTCAGTAAAATATGCCAATTTTTTAGCCAATCCTGGAAAATAATTAAATTTGAATAAATTGCCACTGTAAAAGGAAAGCACTGCAAATGCAATGCACACAAAAGTGTGATATGCACCCGAAGATTAGCCTTTGCAACTTTACAAACATTTTTTTTAACTTAAAAAATCCAATCCTGTAACACAGATGAAGCCTTTTCTTCCATATTTAGGCAACATGTACAGTGTTGCGACTTGGCTGCTGCTACTACTGCACCTTTACATATACAAGTTATTTACTATCAGCAGCAGCTGAATTTCAAAGCGTTACGCTGCAGTTAGGATCGTAATGAGATAAGTCTAAAAGGCAAGTGATTCTGAAATTTTGAATAAAGGCGAAAAATTTTGTGTTGGATCGAGGAAGCCAAAAAGCTACTACATAATGGTCATGCAATGCGTACTTTCTAAAATTCATAGACATGGGTACATGCAGATATGCACTTGTGCATAATGCAGACACTTTAATGTAAAGCAGAAAGAGAAGGTACGCAATAACACTACACATAAGTTGTTTATGTGTGTACAGTATTCATTCCACATTGTAATCGTATTTAGCTATGAGAAGATCAAAATCATCATTCGGATTTCAAATTTTCTAGTGTTTCGACGAAATATGGCGCATTACAAGTAAAGGATTAATTATCTAAAAATTGTCCAGAGTGATTTTAATTCTGTCAAAAAAAACTTTGATTTGGGAGGGTTGAATTTACTTGGAAATTTTCTTATGATTTTAGTTTGCCGAATTTAGTCTGGGTGTATGCATTTTTAAGGCAAACTGCATTAGTTTTGCTTGGTTTGAATTTCCAAACTTTTTGATTGCTTTCACCAAAGAATGATTTTTAATTGTAGCACTACCTGGTTCACGATCTTGAAATTAGTTTCGGAATGAGAACACAGTGCAATATTTGTAAGATTGTCACCACTTTAAGAGAAATTTGAATCCCACATTTCATTTGAGGAAAACCTCAGAAGCAATTTACGAAAGCATAATCCGGAAATAAATGTTAAGTAAATTTTGGCAGACAGGTCATCCACAGAAACACCACTTCAAAGTAAATCAGCCATGCCATGATTTAGCGAGTTATAGCTATCAGTGTTTGAGCATGGTGTTTAAAGCTATGCAATTAGGCAAGGAAATGAACTCGGTCATGCTCAATTTGCTACGCAGCTTTCACCTTTTATTATACATCATTGCATTAAAAAAAACGCGTGGTGCTTTTTGCCGAGCTCTATTCCGATGCTAGCATGCCGCTTACTTCTGCTATAAGGAAATATGAGCAGCTTCTGCTTTTATTGTGAGCTTTTGAAAAAGTAACTTTTCCAAATTTCCATGTGCTAAAAGTTTTCCTACGTAAAAATACATAACAGAAACCATAGTGCTTTCTCTGCATACTGCATGAAATGAGGGTAATAATAATAATAAAACGACGTCCTCGCTCATGGAAATCCTACTGACTGCATCTGCAACTTAGGTCTTGGGTCGAGGCCACTGCAATGGACTATTTTTTTAAATTATAGTGCAATGCAGCAGTAAAGGCGTGAGTTCAACTTTAACAGCAAAATTGGGGAATCTGATAATTTTTTGACTGTGCCTTCGCACTGGAGACTAGACGCCTCGGCGAATGTGTTATAAGTTACACATCGTATTTTTACCAATTCTTCATGTAAATGCAATGTGGGTTGTAGTATAAACTTTTCCATGATTCATGTTCAACCGAAAAAGTTTATACTAAGCAGTTAGCCCCATCTACAGTTCACACAGTTAACCACTCGACATTTTGCTTTTGTCTGTGCAAATAGCTTGGTGAACAAAATAAGCGGAAACATTAAGTTTACGTTTAGCTCGTTAGTTTTGGCTAATTATAGGTAATACCGATAGTAGTATTGTATAATATGTATACGAGGCGGACACATTAGGAGAGAAAAGGTTAATCAGCAAGTATTTATCTCAGATTAGCATTAACTAAAAAACCTCCCTATATTTTCGTGTTAAATAGACGGATGCATTTTTTCTAGTAACAATTCATTCTGATTCATCATTCTGATTGAATTAAATATTAACTAGAACAGTTAGGCACTACCTACCAGTTATGAACGCATTTTATGATGATTCAATATATCATAATCACATATGCTGCGACTATATCAGTTTAATAATTAATATTTCGAATAATCTTCTAAGGTGGGTAATTGAAGGTAGACGCCATTTTTTTAACGTGCTTTAATATTAAGTATGATCAGCAATGCAAACATAATGGTGCTGCATTACAAATCTCAATGAGATGATCCATCAAAATCATGTCATACTCGTTGCTGGGATCATAGAGATCACGTTTGATTATCTTGGAGTGAAAGTAGTATATTTTTGGGGTAACTTGAGACCAATTTAATAAATAAACAATTGAACAGACACATAAGAACTTCGAATTTTCCATTTATTGGTATGAAAATAAATAAATTTCTGAGTTTAATGGCGAGCATATGCGATGGCAGCATTAGTGTACATTTCATTATACTACTTTATTCTAATTTTTAAATTAATTTAGCTTATGACGAAGTTTTAATCTTAAAATTCACCAAATGTATAGTTTTTGAGAAACTTGCATTCCCATGAAAGCATACCTACGTAACTAGAAAGTAGTGTTGGTTGATTCACATAGTGTTTAACTACTTAACAATTTTGAGGAATTTTCCCCTGCTTTCTCTTTTTATTGTTATATACATACGTATAAATTATTATGGGTGGATACTCATACATACCCCAATTTGAGTAAATAAAATCGGTAGTTGGTAAACTGGTAGTGTGAATTCAACGTATCTAACTTTGCAACTAGTGGAACTATATAGCCGACAAAATGCGAAAATGGTTATTATTGTTTTCAATTATTACAAACTAATCGTAAGTGTTTCTGGTCTGTAAAAGGCGAAAGTTTTTGTTTCTGTAAGAGAAAGTATATATCGAAATCTAGTAGTTTGAAGGCATACAATGTAAACTGAGCGAGAAGGGAAGGCAATTACGTCAAACAATTTTACAGTATGGCACAACCACAACAGCATGTTTGAGGATAAACTGGAGCATAGACTTTGCTTTCTAGACCGTATAAATAAAAGTTTCCTTCAAAATTCTTCCATCTGAAGTTTAAGGCTGTCACTGGTATTACTCGAACACAATGGCGCTAAAAGTATTTTATCCAAAACCATTGGGTTACAAGGAGCTTAAGGATAATTTTATAACATTTCACAAGTATAGATCAGTTGATTGTATACCTGTGCCAAAAGCTGTCTGCCAGAAGCCATTTGCAAATGCTCACTAATTAATTGGGCGGAAGCCATGGCTAATGTTTCATTTGTTAGTATGTCAACAGGCAGAGGGGCGACACGATTTCCTGCTTCTTCAAGTCCGGTTTGGCCTTCGACTTCTTTTAGAAGAGAGTGGGGAACACCATCTCCTCCTGCTATGTACTCCCCAAAACTGACTTTCCTAGTTATAGTAGATATTTGAAATATCATAAACAAATCAGTTTAAATACCAAATTTACTCATTATTATTATGATTAAAAATTCAAAATGTGCTCTCAACTTGGAATGATCGAAATTGAAACATTTTACCCGATTTATTACTTACCATGTTACAGTAAGTTGAATGAAGCACTTTAGTTGACCTTTTTCCTTACAAACAGGACATGTAATTCGCCCTTTTGCATTGCATCTACTACAGTCTTGTCTTCCATTCCCATGAAAGGAGTTTCCACATGCGATGCAACGCTCTCTTGAATTAGCTCCAAGTCCCCAGGCCTCGGATTTCCCTTGACAAGTTGAACATCGGGTAGACCCTTTTCCATGGCAACTTACACATGTGAGAGTTCTTTTTCCTGCAATCAGTAACAAAATTTCACATGAAAATGCATAAAAAGTCATATACTCCTGTCACAAAACTACAAATGCTCCGTCTAATGATGAGCAAAACTTTCTTTGGAAACATTTAAAATTAATTTACTTTTGTAGCAAATAAATAAATAAAATTGCATATTCATGTTACTTACCCCGACATTTGTGACATTGTTTTATAGAGGACGTATAAGGCACCTATGTATTCCGTAAAATATACACTTTGTGTCATCCTGTAAGCTTATTTGATAGCTTAGAGTTTAGATAATAAAATCCTCAAACAAATTACCTCAATGATTTTTACTTCTGATTGAAAGTGTTTTGTTGGAGTTGCTGGGAGTTCCCATGGAAGGGGAGCGGAACCCTGTTCAGATCCAGCAGTATCTCCGCACTGTGACGAATGTGGTACAAATGTCCAGCGTGCTTCCCGTTTTTCCGTAAACGTTTCAATTGTATACTATATTGCCAAGTTTCAGTAAAAGAGCACGAATTATCAGGGTATTGGAGTCGTACAAATATGTAATAGGGCATGTTCATTTAAGCAATATGATTCTTACAGAGAAAGCATTATTTTGTCTTATCGATGTCACTGACATGTTTCGGGCAGCATTGGAACTCAAGCAACAATGATTACCTACGTATGCCATGAGTGCTGATCTGGCTTCTGCTTCTGTTACCTTAAAAAATCAATAGCTTAATTAAAACTTGAATATGCATACTACAAAAGTCGATATTACGTGCACATTCATAATAAGAAACTATGGGGCAATGTGATAATAACTGTATTCCAATGGCACATCTACACTTACTTGTTGTGCGTGGGCTGTTATGGTCCTTTGTTCATGCTCAGAATTCCAGGCTAATGTTCCGATTAACTCTACATCGAAAGTATTAAAGTCTCCAGCGGAGGGTTCAGGAGGTGGAATGAAAACTGTAAAAATATTACAGCTTCATGAATAATTATCGCATAAACTCAAACAATTGCACATCTATGTATATTTACTAGGGCCTTATGACGGGCAAACCTTAGGAAAAACAATGCTAGTTAGTTACCTGGGTCGAAGGACAAATTTTCGTATCCTGCCACTTTATCCAACATATCCAAGGGTGGCGCTGATGGTACGAGATCTTCATTGTCACCTACATAGAAATGAATTAAAATCAGTAAAATCAGTCAATATCAATGTTATTAATTTGATCATAGTGTCAGTTCATTATACACCATTGTGGGTGATATTATACTAGTTTTATTTAACCTTCCTGTCTTCCTGTATAAGTCAATTTATTTACAGCGCCATTGTAAATTGCCAATTTCAAATACTTACATTTTAAGCTTCTGCCTGAACTGAAGCGACTGGTGCTTTTTAGTATTGCTTTGGACATTCTGTAAATACCCGTTTGAATTCCACCTCATACTAACAAACCCATTGCACTGATTTATCCTTCATTACATGTATTCCTTCAAGTTACGAGTTACTTTTTGACTTATCTAATAATAACTTAATTCCTAAATTATTATAAAGGACAGCTGCACCCAAAACTTATCGTTAGTTGCCAATTAGAGAAACAAGCTATGTTCTATACTTTAATACTGTAATCCAATGTTTCCGGAAAAACTCTCCAGCGAAAAAGCACTTTTATTCTGAAAATTTGTAGTAATAGGAGGCATTTTGTGCTAACCGGATCGCACTGTTACCATTACCAATAACACTTGTTTTGAAACTTGTCTCCGTAAAAATATGCAAAAACCTACAGCAGACTTCCTCAGGTTTATTACACGCACTTTACTAGATTCAGAGCTTAGGAAGACGTAGAAATGTACTGAGGAAGAGCACTAGAATCTAAAAACACTCCGATCTTTCGATACAGTGCTCTATTCTCCACTTCCACTCAAGCAACTGAATCACACCACACCGCACGTGTACCTACCTAATATGCGTAGCTATGTTTGTGGAATATTTTTTGCAAATTTGGTTTACACAGGAGACGACTAAAACTGCAAATAAATCATACTGATCGCAATGCTTTCTAATTTATTATATCTTCCTAGGTTTTCATAACCGACGATATTTTTTATCCACGACTGCCATCGAAATTAAAAATTAAAATTTATGTTTTAAAGTTTAGTTTCACTTTTAAGAACGGACAATTTGTGACCAAGACAACAAAAATCAGACATCCTGCAATACCAATATTTTTCTTATTACTCAAATTAGATATTAATGAGCAAAATGCTGAAAAATGCACTATAGATATTGTTAAATTAGAACCATAGTATGCCTTTAGAAACTTTATTTTTTACTAAATGCACCTGGGCTCGCTTACAGACTTGTTCTAGCAAGGATAAAAGCATGTATAAAGCATGCTTATGTTTATATCGCAGTTTTTATAGCATTGACTCAGCAAGAGAAAATGTCGTAGTCAAAGTTGGCAGCCAGATTACACTTGTCCGTCGGTGATTTATAAGTTCGAGGGCTTCGCCAATGTGCGAAAATAAAAACGGTACAAAAAATGTATGAAAAGCAAGTCACATATTTTCTCTTCATAGCATTTACTTTTACGTCTTGACAAATACTTTTATGTGATATGCGGTTTTTTGCAGGTGTCAAAGGCAAAATTAAACACATTGTGACGCTGCTGGTATAAAGCTACATTTTCACAACTTCTACAACTTGTGTAGTGTGATATTAGAGAGAACAACCAGATTTCTTTAAATAAAACTAAATGCAACTAGTTATCACTCTCATCGTCAGTTTCCTGAAAACTCTCCGTTGTGAGCTAACCTGGAGGAAGAAGTAATTCCTTTGTTTCAATTGGCAGCCTATTTTTGCGGGGTTTATGCAAAGTTCCCGTTGATGGCGGTGCACTGGGTGAGAAGTCTTCTGGTTGCTCTTTCCGTGATGAGGACATAATCACTCTCCTGTCAATCTTCCACAGCGCATAACTCGCTCTCAAACTCTTTTTTTGTTCAACTCTTAATTAGTATTTATGCTGATACATAAATGATGCAAATAAAATGCGTGTTCCTTTAAAATCCTAAAAGTAATACGGACACTGCATTTTAAATTGTATATTTCTAATCGGCTGCTTTTATAGTGTGAAGGTACCTATGCTTAAAATCAGTAAAATTCGTTACTTAATGAACACTTATTTGCAAGGCAGCCAATGCTAGTTTTCCTCTTTACTTTTTTCCTTGGTTATGTGGTCCACGATAGGGTAGAAACTAAAGATGTGCGGACTGCATGCACAGTGAAAACTATGAAAAAACAGGGTAGAGAAGTCATACTGCTGATGTGTGGGTATTCAAGGGAAGGGATGGTCAAACAGAAATGATTTCTACAATAATACAATAACGCTTGTCTGCTCCCAGCCAGCAAAACATTGGATGAGCAGAGGAGCTTTCTGTAATCCCATAGCGTAATATTGTTTCAAGCTTAGCAACAATATATATAAAATATCAACAGATATATGCACACTATACGTGTAAAATACGGAGAAGTAGTTTTCCATCAAATTGAGACCATTGCTGGATGCTGCATTATTCCTCCAACAGAGTAAAAAGCTGTACTGAAGTATCGTTGCAGGCAGTATATTTCGGCATTGTGCAAGTCTAGGAAATGTTAGCTTAGTTTTCAAATCCAAAGTATTCGCTGTCAAAATCTGTCGTACTGCGTATAGGGAAACAGGTTTAGCTTGAGTCCAACAACTGCAAGTGGTTGCTTTTTTTCAAGTGCCATATTCAATGCTCACTATCACCACGCGCCCCGTCCAGCCCTGCAACTTCAGCTGCAAGTCAAATGAGTTGATGAAGAGTGATAGCAGAGACATTCAGGAAAGGCTCGGTTGAAGCATTTTCAAAGATGACAGCCGGAAAATAAAAAAAGTGGAACACCCGTGATTTTCCGTTATCGTCCATTGTCCAGACCACCTATTTTGAATGTGGTCAATAACGGTAATTTTTTTTTGAAAATATTCAACTTATTAGAATATATGGAAGTGCGGGACAACTCTTAATATCGTAAACTTCCATTATTAGCTTGACCAAGCATCGGAGCTGCTTACAAGGTATTGGTTTTGCTCGGCGTCCGTCCGTGCGTCCGTCCGTCCGTCCAGCCACGTGGTCCCTCCATCCATATAACAGATCTACCTAGGTACTTGCTGTTGCACACCAGCTCTGCTTTAGGTATCTTAGTCTATTGCAGTTCTAACAAATGGCGTTATGGCTCAATGGTTAGGGGTCCAACCTGGGAACGTACGTCCCAAGTTCGATCCCTGTCTATGGCAATACTTTTTGCATTTTTTTGCTTTTTCTTTTTAGCACGATTTGTGTCAAATTTGGTACAATCCCACCTAGTCCTAGGGTCATGAACAACCAAACTACCTATTTTGGGCAATTTTAATCCAGGGGATGACCCCAGGGGGTCATGAACAATCGGCATTTAGCATTTTTTATGGAACGGATGCGCCGATTTCTGTCAAATTTGGTGCATTCCCTCCTACGGTCATGAGCAACCAAACTACATATTTTGGGCAATTTTAATCCAGGGGATGACCCCAAGGGGTCATAAACAATAGGCATTTAGCATTTTAAATGGAATGTGGGTCAAGCTCATCTATAAGCTTTACGAGCTTTTATTTAATATGCTTTTACTCAGTAGCAGCAATTCAAGGTAAAAAGGGGCGTTCCGAAATATACTCACGACACGTAAAATGGTATTAGTAAGATTTGCAAAAAGCAAGTACAAGTCAATGCTTGAATTGGAAGTAGTCGTACTATAGTCCCATGCGCAGAAAAAGAAAGTGCAATGCTGAATACGCTTACCACAACAGTAATATTTAAATACAAAACAAATTAACTGAATTAATTTGACTTCGTTCGATGCCATATCTAATGGGGTCTGCGACAAAACTAGTGGGAAAATCAGTTGCCTACATGCATTTTTGAGAAAGATGAACACCTCCATCACTGTTCCGTTCACATTCGTCGTCCTTTTAAGATTTTTTTAAAAGTGTGTTTTCTCAGTAAATCTCAAAAACTCTACTTGGTCTACTTTCGTAATTGCAGTAAAATAAGCTGAACGAACGTAAAATAAGAATTTTTTCCCAATTTCCAATTACACGCAATATAAACTCGTGTTCCAATTAAATTTTCACAAGATCTTTCATTTGCCAAAAATTATGCACCTGGGAGTATAAAAAGTGAGTGAGCGACACTAACTAAATTCATTTTACGCTTTAGTTCGAAGACGCTTACACTTTCACTGTTCCTTCATTAACTTTTTTTCAAAGTTTCTCTTTGGTGGTGCTATCGCCATTGCAATGGAGAATATTAAGAGCAGACGTCTGACCAGCATAGTTGCCGCCATTAACTTGGTTTGAAAATTTAAAAATTGTTATATTTCTTTCTAAAATAATACATAAATTCAGAAATTGTTCGCCTGACAGTGTACCACACACTTTTTCCGTATTTTTCAAAACAGGTCCTGCATAGCATTTCTTTTGTGTCTCTTCTTGCCTTCACAATTTTTTGGATTTTAAATGCGGAAGAGTTAATCAAGGATATAGACAGTGGTAATTTAACGGAGAAGCAGAAAACGCGTACGAAGCATTATTAAAAACAATATTTTAGTTCTAAAGTGTTGAGGGTGCACTTTTCCTTTGTTGTTTTTTGATTATGCTTTAACATTTTTAGAGCAATATTTAGCTATCAAAACATTTGTATGGATTTCAATCGCCGTTTTATCCCCGATTATACTTTTAAATCTACTAGCTGGGCACCGATTATGGAAGTCAACTCAAGAGGTAAGAGAAGGTTTTCCAATTTTTTTACTGCTTTTAAAATTCAGATTCAAGTTGTTATTTTTTCTCGTAGGAAAGTAGAATTAGCGATGCCATAAAGTACTGCGGTATATACACGAGGATGACCACTGTGATGTTGTTCCTAAATGTCCTTTCCATTGTCAAATGTGCAATAGCCAAGGAAGGAAGCGTCGTAATTTCATTAGGTCCTTTTTTGATCAAGGATCTGATCTTCCTTTACGTTGCCAAATGCTACTACAAGGAATTGCAGACTTATCACTGTCAGGAAGCAAATTCACACCCCCTAACGGATCAGACACAGCATTCGCAGCTCGGAACAGCGCCAAGTAATTTCCTCTCTCCTCCTCCGCAATGTATCGTGCAGGTTGTATATTATACAGTTAGGAAATCACAATCTATAAGCCTAAAAAAATATTTTTTTGCATTATGCAATACAAATTCTTATTATTTTTCAACAGTTGCAAGTTCCAGGCGACATTCCGTTTGGAAGCAATCCGCCACCTTTCAATGCAAATGCATTTTATTCTCAACGGGAGCAAAATCTAAGCAGCCCGCCGCCGTATCCGAATAATCCGGCTTCTATGTATGCATAATAGCTAATTTCTTACTATTTTAAAATAAAAATACATATTATTAGTATGCAATAAATTATCATTTTTATTGTCAGATTTCTTCAGAAAAACGGGGCTCTGTAGTACTCGATGTGCAACGTTACCGGCGGCAGCGCTAGAAACGCTTATAAATCATGTGAGCATGCGCTTATAAAACAACACTTGTAAGCGTATCTTCTAGAAGTTTTCTAATTGAGCAGTGATTTTTTAAAAAACCAGTTAAATTGTGAACCGTATAAAAAACAAAGGCAGCAAATAAACCTGAAATGATGGGCTTTCGATTATGAATTGCCAGCAGAAATTAGAAAAAAACATTTCTTGGTAGGATTAGGTTTCCATGCTATAGCATTCTGTGGGGTCGGTGAATGTCACAATATTGCAAGCTGAAACAAAGCAGCCGCTTATGACATATGTGTGGGGCAATATTGCAAATTTTTGGTATTTTCGAATGGTTTTAGCATTATAATTCAAAAGTACATGGTCACCATTGCGTAGAATTAGCCCAAATAAGATGTCTTAACGTCCCTTGCATTGTATTTAAAATACATGGAAACAGTAGCCCAGTAACGCAGACCTTATGACATAATGTATCCTCTTTTAGAATCACAACTTTTCCTCTTTTCGGTTTCCTATGGAGCAGGAAAGGCAACTCCTTAAGTTGTGGTGGAAGAAGTGCTCCGACTTCGATACGAGTATTGTGCTGGAGCCACGGATGGAAGAAACAGTAACGGGGACCTCGCAGTTTTTTGCAAAATTTTTCAAGACGTCGAGAAGGAAACTTCCCACTCTAAGATTACAAGCAGTAAGGCATTTATTTGAGCAAAAATAAAATGGTTTCTAGCCGATTTTGGCAATTACGTTTAAGCATTTTTTATTATGCTTATGTTGAATGATGTAGTTAGATGAAAGTTAGACTGTCCCATTTATAGATGGAATACTGTGGACGTGATATTGTTGCAACTTTTGTGGGCAGTCATATTTATTTGCATTTTTAGTCCAGATTTTTATCCAGTTGAATCAATTTATAAACATTCCTGAAAAGAGGCGTCACGGAACTTTAAGACACGACATACAAAATGATAAGATTGGCAAAGAGCAAATGTATTAGTGTAAGAATTGGTAATCATTTACAGAAAATAGACTGTAAGGTGTAATACTGAATGGACGCTTCTCACTTAACACATGACAACATCAGCAGTACATCAGTGATCAATGCCTTTAAATATAAAATTAATTATCTGAATTAGTTCGATTTCTTAGTAATGCCATATCCCGTGGGATCAGTAAAGGTCAATTCCTAACAAACTTGGTGGCTTGGCGGACCGTTGCATTAGCTGGATCTATCCTGATTTTACTAATTATCGAACACTAAAACCTTACATCAATATATTTATTAAACTCGAAAAGTTTAACAAAAAAGTAAAAACGCTTGAGATTAACCATCTCAAAACGCAAGCGTGTTCCTTTCACGAATATGACACCATTACAGGAAAATCAGTTGCCCTTAAGCATTGATGCGAAACACATTGAAAAGCTGCGTGGAAAAGACCCGAAGCGAGTATAAAAGCAAATGGGCGCCACTGATGCATTCATAGTCCATGTTAGTCTGAAGAGGCTGCTAGAATTTTAACTCATAACTCTTCCACTTACTTTCTTGGTGGCTCGCCATCGCCATGGAGAACATAAAGAGCAGAGGCTTAACCAGCATAATTGCCGCAGTCAAATTTTAAGGCACTTTCCATTTAATTTATGTTGGACCTCCAGCTCTATAGACGTGTTTAAATTATTACGCCAGGAATCTAAAAGCCACAACTAAAGTGTTTAACTGCCTTCCATGTATCATCTCTGCGCAACAGCTTCCTGCAGAAGCTATTTAGCCTACACCCTACAAGGATTTAGTATTATTTTATTTCCTAAAGTTGCTTAACAATGTAGCTACCATTCCTATCATTTTGTCTAAGCTTTCTCCTTACTTGCTACTATGCGTGATATTTGCTATTGTATGATGCTTATTTTTGATTAATGGCAAAACGCGAGATCCAATTAAATCAGCAGTTCCATTCCCTTCTTACTAACTCCCATTATATTTCTATGCATTTTATTTTCCATGAAGTCACACTAGAAAACTGTATTTATAGTTTCATAGTTTATTTCAAAAGTAAATCCTTTAAATTAATATCCTAACTTTTAAATTTCTACAGCTTATTTCTCAAAAGTGAGTTCACTATGCATACAACTGCAACGGAGGCAATAAATAAATTGAGCCTATACACAAAAAAAGTAATGTAGGTACTCTCTCTCAGTATTTTCATACGACTTAAAATTCGTTGATGACAAACATATACTTTTAACATGAGAATGAGACACACTATACGCAGTTCATACTTCTGTTCAAACTGAGCTGCATATTTCTTCTCCCATTTAGCCATTCATTAAACTGCTGAGAAATGTCATGCCATCAAATCTTATATTAATATGTTCTGAACCTGTGCAGATGGGTTGGCTTCAGTATGCTAATTTTTGTATGTGGCTTTTGCTGCATCTACTAATGTAAACAAACAAACCTTGAAAGTACAAATATAAATAAAGCCGTTCTTTTCCGTCTGCTACTGTCGCCTAACTTAAGCAAGTGGAGAGTGAATGGTTTGGTGGACGGAGAGGAGGAAGTGGGATGGGAATGAGAGTAACGACCATTTCATATTTCGCATGTTAGCTGAATGATAGGAGTTGTTATAAAACGAAAAGGAGATGGAAAAGTGAAGCATAACGGAATAGAAAATGGAAACAGGCGCTTGGAAAAGTATTGCAATAGGAATAGAAAATGGAAACAGGCGCTTGGAAAGGTATTGCAATAGGAATAGAAAATGGAAACAGGCGCTTGGAAAGGTGATGCAATAAGAATAGAAAATGGAAACAGGCGCTTGGAAAGGTATTGCAATTGGAATATAAAATGGAAACAGACGCTTGGAAAGGTATTATAACTATAACTTAAATATTTCGAACACTGACCTGATAAGGCTGTGACACCTTCGACCGTCGAACGGGTTATGTTTTAGTTTATTTTAATTCATGACTAATTCGTATCAAATCCCATTCGGTGAATGGCTACACTTCTAGTTCAGAAATATGATGTGAGGTTCTTGTTTACAAGTCACGAACTTTTGCATGTGTCTGTGTGTCTCGTAGAGCTGGGACCAATCTGGATTGATTGGAAAATTTCAATCCAATCTCAATTCAATCCAATCCAATCAGCAAGATTGGATTGGATTGGAAAATAAATGATTGGTTTGAGATTGGAAATTTGCTGCTTGGATTGGATTGAGATTGGAAGCCTAGTTTGCAATCCAATCCAATCTCGTATTTGACTGATTTTTTAGTAAAAATTTGACTAATAGCCAACAATTTTAGTGATTTTTTAAAAAGATCCCTTCAAAATTCATAAAATTTTCAGAAAAATAGCCGAAAGTAACGTTTCATAAGGTAAAATTCAAATATATACGACATTCGACGACGGGAAAAAGGTCAA
>JAHZND010005468.1:0-11662 GCA_027744115.1 Acrocyrtus sp. NNG-2020
AGGGTTAGAGAATGAATAAAGTTATTAAGTAAGTTAAGTTTTGAAATGGGATCCGCAAACATGTTCATTCATGACGAGTGGAGCAAAGAGCCCCAAATATTTTCTTTGGTACTTTAATTTATTCCTCGTGGTAGGAATTATTGACATTGGGTCATGTATCGATGTCGCGGCTCATTACAAATCTGTTCCCACTTCACTTACGGCAGCTTCGTGTATATTTTGCCTTGCCGCTCTGGTCATATCTGGAACAGCGGCTGTCATTATCAGTTATGCGGAAGATATTTCGAATCTGTTCTTTCATCTGATGGAGTTGTTACGTCAACTAGGTAAGGAACCAACTTGGTTTCCTTTCGGTATCTTTAAATGCTCAGAGTGTCTAACTCCACGGCAGCCATATAGTAGAAGAAGTAAGGTAATTATTAATATGCTTGTGACAGTCCAGAAGTGTGTAGTCCTTGCAACAGCTCTTATCATCTTCACCATTCCCGTCTGTTTATTCGCTGATGTCTACTTAGACCCGTTTTCATACACATTTCCCAAATATCTGGCGTTTGCCTCTCCCAGAATAATATTTTTGCTTAGATTGGTGGTATTTGTAACTTGTACTTTTGAATCGGCACGATTTTCTCCTGTTCCAATTACCCTTCTTGCACTTATAGCTGAGCTAGGACTTCGGTGTATTGCGGCTCTTCGTCTACTGTCTTTAAATAGGAGGAATGTGCACTTATTTTTTCGATATTACCATGCCACTCAGATGGCAATTGAGGCAGCTAGAAAATCTTTGTTTAATTTGGCATCGGCACTGATGGGGATCGGAATGATGGCATTTGTGGGATGCAACGTCGTCAGTCTTACCTGCTACTCCATTTTGCCCCTTTATGTGTACTGGATTGCAGTACTAATTTCGTTTATTTGTGGCTGCTGTGTGTACTTTCTCCTCCCCTTTGGCATTGCAAGCAGCACAAAAAGCGAAAAGTTGTTAAGGGAAAGTAATCACGAGTTTGCTTGGGGAGTTGGGACTACTGCTACAAGTGACGGAGTGCACTTCTCATCTACTTTTCGTTGCAAGCTGCACAGAAGGATGTTGAAGAATTTGCGTCCCATCACATTTTGGTGTGGCCCTTTCTTCCCACTGGACAGGGGCTCGGATTTGACATTTTGCTACTGGATTTTTGACAAAACTGTAAGCACTTTAATGCTCGAGCTCGACATTGTCCGAAGGCAGTAATTTTATTTTTACCCTCCTGCGTAAATTGTTTATACTGGATTTGGTCTCGTTAAAATGCACGACATACACCTAGTTTAGTATTGTGAATTTTACAAATAGGTAATTGTTATATTTCTGTTAATTGGCTGCGCATGTCGTAATAAAATTATACTTTTAAAAAGTCAATTCATTTGTGTTATTTAAAATACTCTATTTTGCAACATTGGCAATAAAACCTACTAATTCAGTAAGCATTTTAAATCTTATGCACTGCTCCTATTCGTGTTAGTGTTAGTAATACTAGGAAAAGGAAAACTCTGAAATTTGCCCTTTATCAAAATAAATAGCCTTTTTATAAGCAAGCACATGGTCCGCTTTTTCCATGTAGTATTTCCACTTTTTTTTAATTTTTAAACAATAAACCATTTATTTACGTACGTGCGCTAACTTACGAAGTGAGCCGACTTCGGATTCGTGTTCACGGTGTTTTTGATTTAGCATATTTATGTTAACGACACCGCCATTTATTCGAAGAACCTAAGAAAATTTCCATGTGAGCGAAATTATATAACTTCTTTGTACACCGCTCTCATAATCTGATCTAGTAGGTGAATTCGCACCTCGTGTAGGGATGGCAATGTGTACACGTACGGCTGTAGGCTAACTGCCCCTTTTCCGAACTGCGCCTTTGGGTAAAATTGCCCCTTGTCCGGACTGCCCCCTTGCCAGATTGCTCCATCCAGGCCGAATTCCCCCTTTTCCTAACTGCCCCCTTGCCAGATTGCTCCTGCTCGAACTCCCCCTTTTCTTAATCGCCCCTTGACCAAACTGCACCTTTTCCGGATTGCACCTAAACCGGACTGCCCCTGAACCTAACTGCACCCGGGTAGATTGCCCCTTAAAAGGTATGAAATGCATTTGGTTTGTTTATGACATGTCCAGTTCAGTTAGGTCCAGGGGCAGTCCAGGTTTAGGTGCAATCCGGAAAAGGTGCAGTTTGGTCAAGGGGCAATTAGGAAAAGGGGGAATTCGGCCAGGAACAATCTGGCAAGAGGGGCAGACTGGACAAGGGGCAGTTCGGAAAAGGGGCAGTTCGGAAAAGGGGCAGTTAGCCGGTTACGCATTGAGAATTCTTCTAAACCTAAAAAATAATGATGTGGGCCGTATATTCTGTTGCCGAGTGAAAATATTAATTTAATTTTCAGAAAAATTTGTTTGTTCTCCTTTAATTTAAGTAACTTATAAAATGGATATTGTATGAATTTGATAGGCACCTATGTGTGAAATGTATGTATCTGTTTAGCGTAAGCATGTAATTAGTTTGAATTTGAATTTCCTTAGTTGGTTTTGTTCTTTGTTTGTGACCCCCCTAGTGGGATATTTAGAATGTCTTGTGCTGCGAAGAAGAAAGAAATTTGCTGTTTTCTTTGTGAGGCTCTCGAAGTTTCTAGAACGATCCCTTTGCCTTGGATAGTGGGTGTCAGTCAGGTGGTGATCAGTAGTACATAGAATGGGGAGGGTTTTTCTTGTTCTTTCGTTTTAGTAATAAGTCGTACTCGAGCAGCCGAACATTGCAGTCGTAGGGCAAAAAATAGCTAAGAGAAAATAAAAAATATTTAGAAAAAGCAGTAAAATTATTAATTTAAAGTTTTTGCAGGTTAACTGTAGTGCAGTTAGCCAATAAACTGTAGAAAATTAACCGCTTTGCGTTGTGACTTTATTTATTCAGTTTGATAAGATTTCTAACAGATCGTTTAGTAGTTAAAACTGACAACTATTCATCCAAGGATTTGAGTTTTAATGGAAGTAGTAAAAGTTTAGATTTGGGATAATTTTGCATTCAAGGAGAGTACCTTCCAGGGAAAACTTGGAAATTATTTCGAATCATAAAATAAGCGATCAGCCCGATAAACTCATTGATAACCGCGTAGTGTCAAGAAAATCATTGAAAATTATCACTTCAGGTTTTTGTTTACTTCGTGAAAAAATTAAGATATAAATGCCGCACAACTTAATGCATACTAAATGTGCGATGACATTACGCCAGTGACATTGACAAATAATTTTGTGAAATGAAAATAGATTGATGAAAATGCTTATAATGTCTTCAATGTGTACAATTATTACAAATTGAGAAAACGGTAAGTTGAGCGTGTATTTTTCATATACTTCTGGAAAGAAATGAATGTCCCCTTTCGAATATATGTAGTTAAAAAAACTCCGCCAACTTTGCTACCTGGCCTGACATGGCCTGGCCTGAGATGTTTATCTACATGATTGGTTTTTTAGGATGAGGTAGCATATCATTAGTATTCAGCCAAAGAAAACGTTTCAGAATTTGATGATAATCTATGAAGAAACAAATTATTGGCGAAAATCCATTTTGTCCACATAACATGTCAGCATAAAAAACTACGTTGGGAGGCAAATTGTGGCCCCTGTAAATTTTATAGACGCACGAACTTACCACACGATATATCTAATTCTAGAGTTTTTTGAAATTATTTCCAGGATTAATTAAATGACTACTCAATAATTCTACTACGTTTACTTCTCCCATCTTTCAGAACAAAGCTGCTATAAAATGTGGGGAAATACTTTGCCAATACATTTACAGGTTTGAAAACCTATAAAAATCGTTTTGCTCCCAACTCGTAATGAAACTTGTAAGGATAATCGTCAGTGCTCGATCGAGTACTCGAATTTACCAAGTACTCGAACTCGGACAAGTCTAGCTATTTTAATGCTCGACAGAATCCTACCAGTAATGGATTTTTATCTTGTGCGGAAATCTTTTCGAAAGCTATCACTTTTGAGTTCTAATCACAATATGGAATTTATATCATGTCGTTGTAATTAAAATTCTCGTAATGAAATCTGAACACGACATGGCTCATTATCCATTTTTTGAAATTTGTATGTAAATTTCAACCGAAAAAGCCAACAAATATTATTTTTATATACATCAAAGAACCAAATATTTGTGGAGCAACTTTGTTCAAATTTACCTCTCAAACTATCCAAGTCAAAAATGTATCTGAATGGAACCAAACAGTTTTCATATCCCCTGCCATTTCCAACTAGTATTACGTCCTTTTCCTTGCTGATTACCCTGCTGGCTCAAATTGCAAGTGGGGAAATCATAAATTCCATTCCTATTGCTGAAATGCCAAACGCCACTTCAACCTCTACAGTATACACTCCCTCAAATAATCTGGAAATGTCCCTGATTTGGAAGTTGATATATTTGCGATGGGGAAACCAGTACACTTCTGTCGATCTGAGTTGGTTACACAAATTTGAGAAGCTAAATTGCCTAGTCGTCGTCACAAATTTCATGGGAGTAGACGTAAAAGGACTTCGCCCACCAATTACAGTATTATTAGAAAACCAGTTCCTGCTCTAATTGTGCCTGACCACAGCATTCATCCAAACCTATTTGGATCCCAGGTAACCTGGATAAAGGAGACAAAGAAATCGTCCTCATCCGAAATGTTGGCCGACTGCACCTATCACAATTACACCGAAAATGGAAGGAATAGCGAGGGATACTACGTTCTAAACTGCGCCCAGTTTGACCGGCTACACTTTCTATCCCGCCACAAACCACTAAGCTGTGAACTCACAGTGGATATCTTCCCATCTGGCGAAATCTTCAACAGGGAATCTGCAACAGAAAGATATTTCGCAAGCTTGATGACTAGAAAAGGTATTCCCATAAGTCCGCGTATGTTGAGCTGTTTCAAGTTTCCTCATCTGTGGAGCTTCCCACAAGAGACAAACGAAAAAATTATGGACACTCTTTCTCAGGTGATCCTCCCAAGTACAGTCCCCATACTTGGTATCTTTGTGGTTCCGAGCTTAGAGTGGAGCTCCCTTTCAGATCTTACTAAGACGATGCTTGTAGAAAATTGGATATATAACATGTACGTTTGGGTTAGTCCAAAAGAATGGACATTCACGATGAAAACAATAAACGCAGCCTTTCTAGTCGCCCAGATAACACCAGAAGGAGTCGGCTCCGTAGAATTCGTGATTGCCCCTTTCAGCCTGACTCGTTATGTGGCTCTTGAGACCATTGGAAGCGCCCTAACGCCGGAAACACTCCAATATGCATTTGAGCAAAAGTGGAATAAGCAGTGGCCCTGGGGAATTGGTCTTAAAGTTGGATCGAAAGATATTTGGTCGCACTACTTTCAGACAATGTGCTCTGATGAAATTACCCAGGCAACATATTTACGCTCTTTACGGAAATGGAAGCAAATGCCGGCGTATACAATCGGAAATATGATAATGGTACATTTAACTTTCATTGCTTTGACGAATTACTCATATTCCTACTGGGTTGCGGGTATTGCGCGCTCTGAGGCTTGCGATAATGGACAATGGAAGAAAATTGAAGGCTCTCCCATTTTTAATATGGGCTCGCTCTTGGTAACATCAAAAGATAGCGGTCGACGGCTTCACTACCCATTTCGATTTAATGACGTGTCCAACACTCTCCAGTTCATAATGTGTGGGGCTAGAGGTAAACCATCATCCCGATTTGAAGATTTAGTCAACGTTTTCCTGCCCTCCATATGGATTGGAATTGGAATCGCAGTTATCATGCTCGCCATCATCCACAAATTGCTTCATTACATCAGTCCGAGACGAGCGGCTGTAAACCAAAGCCAGCCTAAGAAACCAGTACGGTTTCAGCTGCTCTCAATCATTAAAGTCTTATTTGAACAAGGCGACCCATTTCCCAGTTCCGTGTTTTTGGGAGAGAGCACAACAGCCACTCAAATCCAGTTCGGAATATACTTATTGATTGCAACCGTTCTACGCAATGCGTATAAGAATGATAACGTTTACAACATCATCCTACCACCGAAGCCTCACCTCTACGAGAAATTCAACCAGCTGATGGATGACCGCGTTCCTGTCTACATGATACATAATACAATTGGAATCAACTCAAGGATAATTTTAAGTACTTCAATGGATTCCTGGACTATTAATAAAACTCGAAATAGTGAAACAGGTTATTGGAATGGGAGCTTCGTGTACCTTGCGCGTGCAGTAATAGCATCCATCTCTCAACTTACCCATAATGATGGTGATGCTCTTTACGACAGCGATTCCGAGTTGCTCCTCGTGGACAAAATTGCTAACTACAGTCGACTAGACGACATTTCTGCAAGAGTTTCGGAGGCGGTTGATTTGTTCAAGTGGAATTTTCCAAACTGGGAACAATTGCCTCAACCTGACACTATTGATACTAGTAAACAATGGGAAATACTACGAACGGCAATTGGATATTTTCATACAACAAAGTTTGTTGAGATTCTTCAGGGCTGCAAACACAACCGAACTGCCATTCTCGTCCAGCATGTAAAATCGTTGTATTTTATTAACAGAGGAAAGAAGAAAGACGTTTACTCTGGCAAGGAAATTTATCCTGGAATGGCGTTTCACATTCATCTTTTGGGGATAATCTCGTCGCAACACATCCGGAAACTCGAGAAGCTTAAAGAGTTGGGAATAATAAAAAGATGGGAGTTAATATGGGAGGCTTTCAGCATGACATCGTATGGCCCCTCCGGTGCAGTGGAGAGCCACAGCGTCACTACGGATGACATCGAGCCAGAAGAGGCTAAAAATGTTAAGGATTTCTCG
This sequence comes from Acrocyrtus sp. NNG-2020, assembly GCA_027744115.1. Taxonomy (NCBI): domain Eukaryota; kingdom Metazoa; phylum Arthropoda; class Collembola; order Entomobryomorpha; family Entomobryidae; genus Acrocyrtus; species Acrocyrtus sp. NNG-2020. Next base: position 6,869 of record JAHZND010005468.1, read on the forward strand.
GTAATATTTACTATCCTAGGTGGAGGGCTTCTTGTCGCTCTCATCTGTCTACTTCTTGAATTCGTTTTGGGGTGGATTCCACTCTTTATAATTTGGTGGCGTTCCCTCCGCCAAATTTTGAATCAACCACAGTTGACCCGCTAACAGACCAATCTTATCAACAGTCAATATAACAGCACAGGCTGCTAACAATGGGAGCTGCAAATATTTTATGCAACCGCTTTTAATATTATTGATTTAGTTTAGTGCAGACATAGAGACATATACCAAGTACAGTCACATAATATTATTAATATAAAATGTAGCAGTTTGCTTGCTGCTGATTTCTGTATTGGTAAATAAACTGCTTTGCTTGCGCTTGTTTTACTTTTTTTACTAGTTAAAATCATATTGCAATACAATTTTAATCTAATGTAAAATAAAAATGACTTTCTGTCGAAGAACGGAAGCGAAGGTCTTTTTAAACGTGGGGTAGATTAAACATATAATTTATTTCTGACTTTCTGAGCCACGAGCCAACTCCGTTACTTTTGACGTCTGACGTCTGATCAGAGCTGACTTAACACCTGAGCAGCTCTAATCAAATGTCTCTCTGGATTTCAAATAAATGTTTTAGTACCACCGCACCGTCCTTGTGAAAGAATATTTAGTGCTGGAGGTTCGCTGTCGCTGTCTTTAAATAGTTAATAGTTCACGTGAGCAAAGAATTTATCAGAAAATTATCAGATTGGCGGCAACTGACTTGAAGGCTGATAAACTAATAAATTGTTTAAAATTATTGGGCGTCAAATATGGCTAAGCGGCTCTACATTTTAAAATATGTAAGACCGATTTTCCGAGTTCATTTTTATGACTGATTTGAATTTCGCATTCTGCCATGTGATCGGCAGTTCGTTTTGCGATTTCTAGCAAACATCAGTTCATTCCTCTTACCGCGAAGGCTGTTGCAAGTAGGTAATCTGCTGTATTTTGCTAATGAAAAGAATGCCAAAGGTGAGCGGTAAAAGTATAATTTGAATTACATAGACTCCATCTAAGAAGAAAATTTTCCTTTTTAAGAAAAGAAGTTTTAAGTTCGTGTCTGACCAGAACCAATTTAATTTAAAATTTAAAAAGATTCTGAAAATGCTGCTGCTTGAGGAGCTTTCCCTGTTTGAAAATAGCTACAAACTGGCCAACATATTCCGCATGCTACCTTTACAATGGAGCCATGAAAATTTACAACTTATATCGAGGAGTAGCCCAAAACTTAAGAAGCGCTTTAAAGGAATCTGTACACTGCAATGCATTCACATTGCTCTCATTTTGCTTCAGTTTTCATTCACTTTTAGTGAAAATTCAAGCAGCGGAACTGTAATCGCAGGACTAGGACTGCTCATCTCGACAGCCTACGGAACAATTTGTGGAATTTTAATCCCGAAAGCCCCGGAAATTATTCTTTTCATAAATTCTGCATTTTTGGGTGCAATTTGCGAAGGTATTTTGCACGTATTTAGCTTCCTCCATCTAAAAATTTAATAATTTACCAAACATAACTCACCTTTTTTCAAAATTAAGATTCCTCGGTCCGTCATGGAGAGAAACGAACACTCGTGATGCGAATAGTTTTTTCAGTAAGCTACTGCATTTGGATAGCGACCTTGGCCTATGTTCTTTTGTACGTAGGAGCATACCACTTGTTGGAGCCGTGCAGGCCAGATCTTGCTGGATACTGGTTAATCCCGGAATGCGTGGTGGATGTACCGGCTCAATATTCAGTTTTATTTCTGCTGAATGTCATTTTGAAAATTGTCGTGATTTCAGTAAACTGTTGGATAGCATCCTTCGCCCCGTCTTGGAGTTGTTTCTATGCAATTGCAGTGATGCTCCTGGGAACATTCACGTTGCAGGAACTTCTGAACAGGCAAGCTAATACATTCGAGTTCAATTTTTAGAAAAATTGTCATTAAATCAGCGAGTAGCTGTCGATAGGATGCAAATATGTGTATTTTAAATCTAGGGTCCCTCAAAAGTCAATTCTCTTGGAAGTTACGAAGTCATACCGGTCAGCTCAAATTCTGGCAACGATTTTGAATAGCATCCAGCAAAAACAGTTAATGGTTCTGATTTTCGTGGTAGGGACTTCCGGTGCTGCGTTTAGCTTACTTGCATTGGTTACTCTGCCCTCCTCTGAGGACGCAATATTGCTTGGATGCTTCTTGGCTATGTTTGCACTGGAATCTCGTTTGGGAATATTCTTCGTGCTCGAATTCGCTTCGAAAGTCCACACTGCGTCTCAGTTAGCGAGGACAAGTCTCCAAAGAGGTTTGATAAGGCGTTCCTTCAGAAGCGAGTTGCCGTTGAGGCGGAGAACTGTTTTTTCTTTCTCACCAGTAAGTCTAAAGTTCGCCTCGATGAATTTTATTGAACGGCGGACATCACTTAACTACTTGGATCTTTGCAACAGTTACTCCGTACAGCTACTGCTACTCTGTGCTTAGTGCTTAAAAAATCTTTCAACAGTCAGTGCAAATAAAAATAATATTCATCTGATAATTTGATACGGACACCACACGTTAGTAAATGTTATATAAAAGTTAGGATACTAATCACAAACTACAAATAAATACCTAAGTAACTGCTGTATAAATGTCTTTCTGTTACGCGTGCGTAGTAAATTATAGTATATTGTGTATGAATTAAGTACCTAGTAGTCGGGAGGTGTATGTAACTTGAAGTCATAAAAACTTTTCGTAGCTAAAAGACATGCCGCTGTTCGATTATATTCAATTAATAAAACATTTTAAGTTTAAATAATTTGGTAATAAAGGATGAGGTATCACCAACTCGACTAATATTTTTTGCCACTTAACATTGCTTTAGTCATTGGCACCTCTTATGAGCAAATAAATGGTTTATCTTGACAAGTGCTTAATTAATAATCAATGTTAGCACAAATTCTATCAAAGACACCTAAAACTGAAAGTAATTAAATGCTAATTAATACTGCTATAAAAACAAAAGGTTGAATTTATTTGCAAAATGTTTTGCGCAGATTGACATGATTATGTGATTAGATATAAATTGAGAACTGTTTTAATCGGAGCAATTTGCTTAAAAATTAAACTGTCTAATCCTGCCAAAGGGAAGCCGCACAATTTCTAACGGGTATATACTAGGCAATGATGTGAAGACCAAATCATTGCAATTACGTTAGACTGCTGCAATTTTCATTTTCAGTTAGATTGAAAAGTTTACAGGACTAGAATAACAGTATTCACACTCTTTTTTTCCTTCAAAATGGAAAGTAGCCAAAGACGCTCCATTTTCCATAACGTGTATGATAGATTACCTTGAGATGACCATCTCGAGATGAGATGAGATAAGATGATCATCTTTCATCTCACAATGTCCTCTCTCGTCATCTTCATCTTTCATCTCGGACACTTTCCCTAATCATCTTAAATTCATCTTCCATTTTTACTATTTTCTTTTAGTATTTAAATGGCTTTATATACACTTTTATAAGGCCATTTCTTATTATTTGTATCCAGATTTTCAAACTCGACTTAGAAATGTCAACTTTCTAACAAATTTTGTCGTAAAATTGTATTTATCTACAACTTTTTAAAAAACTAAAAAAGAATCATCTATCATCTCAGCTATCATCTTTTTAAAAAATGTATGGTCATCTCTCTTCTCATCTATCATCTTTTTGAAAAATGGTCACCATCTTTCATCTCATCTTTCACAAAAAAAATTTCGATCACACACCTCTGATGGTGGGTGACTCGTAACCGGCTAACCGCCAAACTTTTTTCTCTCCGCCAAGCAGCTCGCCATAAGAATGCTGTAGTGAGCTGGTTTCGCAGTGACGTCACTTTTTCCTCCGTTTCACGAACAGAGAAAAAAACAAAACTACACAGAAGTGAACAAGCGTTGAGGGTCAATAGAGCAAGACAAGTATTTCTAATTACTTTGGAACAAGAAGTGCGAGCGATAAAAATTTTCAAAATCGGACTTTCATTATTGACAAAACAAAATTGTTTGATGTTGACGTCTGTTCAGCCATTTGTATAAAAGGCTAAAATTTGCGTTGGTTTTAAAACAGACCATATTTAATTGTTCCCACTATAAATTTGGCAGAAGCACAAATTCCAGAAATATTTCTATTTTCAAAATGCCTACTTAGTTAAACGTCACTTACTTTGGGCATCACTTTTGCAGCTCCATTAGAGAGAAAAGTAGACGGAGACATATTTCCTGCTCAGATAAAATTTATAGGAGCGGCGGATGGAAGATCGTTTGTTATAGACAGCAAGGAAAGTTTAAGAATATTTGAAAATTTTAACTGTATTACTATGGGATATTTGCAGTATTTTCTCATTAACTTTATTTTCTCTTTCAATTTTCATAAACAACACTGTTGGTAAACTGCATAATTAGGTACGTCTACGTGGACATAAAGCTTTTAGGTGTGGATGTCGCTGGAGGTATTGTCGGCGACGGCAGTTGCGGTGATGTTGGCTGGGACCTAAGGGACCAGTCACTTATTGGATGAGGTTCCGGAATGGGATGTTGGTGGTAATGGTGGGCGTGTCCCCGTTAATGGAGAATGGCATTTCCTCGACAGCCCTTTGAGGTAAGTTGGCTACACTTTCGCCTACTTCCAGCATTTCCATTAGGTAATGTACCTATTCCGGCTGTGGAGGAGGAGGAAGGCGACGGGGGATGCAGGAGAAGTGGGGAGGAGGAGACGGTAGTAATTACGTCATCGGCGACGGAAGGGCTCAGTGAATGGTAATGGTTACGTAA
>JAHZND010005469.1:0-17045 GCA_027744115.1 Acrocyrtus sp. NNG-2020
GCTGGGATGTTTATAGCCGAAAATTACGATAGATCATAACTTTGTCATCACCCAACTATCGCATACTTTTTCGGATGTTTTGTGTGCATGCCCCAACCAGACTGACCTTAGTGGATAAAAAACAGGAAAAAAATTTCCTCCGTAATAAAAACATCATTAAACGTTTAGTGGGCTTGATGAAAGCAGAGGAGTGGGGGAGAAGTGGAGTGTGTGCATGTTCGGATGTTGCTCTTGTATATTTCAAGTTTTTATGGCAGAAATTACTATATTCGGATGTTTTCCAATGTATGCCATAATTTTCAGCTCAGAGAGTAGCGCTTTAAAATATAGGACGCCAACGTTCCTCTTAATGGATTTTACTGCTACGGTGATCCCCTCTCCATTATTGTATACTACGGAACCCTGACAAAAATAGATTTCAAATTAGAAGACAGAAGAGGGAAACGTGCTTCCTAGATATTTCCCGGTATTAGCAGAGTCATACCCTCCAAACAACCCCGAAAGCTCCCGTGCCCAGAATTGTAGTTTCATCTGGAAGAATTTATACATATTTTTTGTGCATATTTTAGTAACTGTGCAAAAAAATTTTCTCGGTTTTAAGACCTACCTATTCGCAGCCTTTCTCTGGGAATCTCGAAAGCTCGATTATATGGAAGCGACATAATGGGAGTGTTAACATCCACAGATCTCTTCGCTGCATCCCCCGCTAAATTCACCGTGCCTTCCATAAACTCGCGAATTTCCGCTTCTGTTAGCTTCCTCAGAACATCCTTGGATCTGCGACTTTTCATCATGTAGTAGGTCAATGTGCCAGCGCACATTAAAAATAGCAGGCCTATTACCCCTCCTGCTATCCCCACAATTACAATAGGAAATTCTCCCGACTCCGGAAACAACTCTTCTTCCAGGCTAACATAAATTGAGAAATTTGCTGTGCCTGTATTCAAACTATCATTTGCAATTAACGCAAAATCAAGAACTTGGTTGTCTCGTAATCGGCCATAAAGATTATCAAAGTTTAGATGTATAACTGCTTCAAAATTGTAGCCCTTGTCATATCCATCATTGACAACTTCAAAATCGAAGTACTGACAGTCATCACCTTCACAGCTAATACGAATGTCTGCATTTTTAGAGTTGAAGTCGAAATCGCTAATTAATATTCTATTTATTTCACCTTCAACTATTATTGGTACACTCTTCGTATCCATTTCACTTGTATTCATGAACAGACGGAAGCCATGAGACTTCGTGTAGATTAGTGTGCTCTTGTACTCCTCCAGATTGAACTTAGGAGCATATAAATTGTCGTCCTTTATTATAATTAAATGAGTGAAAGGTATAATTTCACTAGATCGGGAGCAGTTAAGCAAAAAATGTGATTCTACGCTGGGGATCCAATATGATGTTCGGTAAGCGGAGAGTGGCTCCAATAAATAAAATTCGATGCATCTCCGATGACTATTCATGAATGCGCTAGTGTAGTTCCAAGCAAAGTTTTCTGGAGGCGGATTCTCCGGACGAATCAGGACAACGGTTTCCCCCCGTTCCATTTCAAGTGGAAGGCAACTATGCAAAAAATTAAAACCAACAAAGGTCTGAAACATCAATAAACCAAACCATACCTATTACCTACATAGACATATAATACGTAAACAAAATAAAAATGGCCACAAACTCTGGCAGTTGCTGTCCCGTTTTAAAGTCCTCGTCAACTTCAGATACAATAAAGCTGGCATTGTATTCAAGGTCCAGTCGACACGCTGAAAATTTAAAGTTACAGAAACAATAATTAGGCACGTGAATGTTAAATAAAGCTATTTTGAATAATTAATACAAAATTAGTAATTAAGACGAACAAAAAGCACCTGTTGTTCTGTGTAATAAACTTCCAAGGAATATAATTAGTGCAGGAGCAATAATAGATGGGCCTTTGTTTTTACTCATTATTTTGGAGAGTTGTTTTGCGTACCTCTATGATTAATAACGTGTGGAATACTGCCCTTGATCATGAATTATTAGTATGTTTGTGCTGAAAAGCAACACATTTTAATATCAAACAATTGCAGTTTGATACGATATCTGCAGATCGCGATACAATTTATCTATAATCTTATCGCTATCAGTTCTAATAATTAATTCGAGAAGTACGTTAATTTTTCGTATCCAAAAATTTGGCTGTGGTTTTGATACATTCTACCAATCAGGATTATAATTATTGCATTTAAAGCTTGCCTTTAATTTGTCGAATAAAATTGTGAAAAGTAGTGCAAAACTGCACAGACAAAATACATTAAATACCGGAAAGTTTCTTTATTTAAGCACCCATCTCTTATCAGCATCATGTGAAGCAGGCGATTTGGCGATTTCGGAAGTCAACGGCACAAAACCGCTCTGCTTTGCTTGTTATTTCAAGACACTCCCTACCGTACTATGCGTACATTCAATTATTATGACTACTTATTATTGCTTTTCGAACAGATAAATAGCAGACGCTCATTTCGCATGAAATATGGCATCATATAATCGCATACTTTGCGGAATCTCGGTCTCCCCTTCCATTACCCGGTGCTGAAATATTTTTCTCTTGGGAAACCTTAATGAAAATATTCGCATCTGGTGAAGCGTTCATCTTCATAACTAAATAATGTTCTCTAATGGCCTTTCGGGAAAAGAGTCTTAAAGGAAGCTTAATATTTGTTTGAAAGTAAAGTCAGAGGCTGTGACGAAACCGATTCGCAAAGTAAACATTTACGAGCAAGCTTTAAAGGCGGAATTCAGTTGATCGACATGCAAATATTTTTCCACTTCTCCCTTGCTAAGAGCTTCCCAATGGAGGAAGTGCATTGCGTGCCCTTCATAGAACCAACAGCAAAGTGAAAGCTGCAAAACGACCAGATTACTTTACCTTTAGTCGTAGACAGATGTTGGAAGCTTTCCTGTCAATCAAATTTGGTCAACTAACGCTAATTTACTCGCAAACATATTTTTCACTGATAGCTAGCGGGGTAAGTTAAAACCGAAAAGTCTGGTCAAAATGGAGGTGATTGAAGAAAATCCCTGGAAGCTCAAAGGAAAAATTAAATTCATAAGCTGTTGTGATGTGGTTCGTTTTATAGTCAGCTTTAATTTACGAAGCTAATTGCTTTAGTTTTAATTTTAAAGTTGTGAAAATAATTTTCATTTCAAAATGAATTTTTGCTTTCGCATTCTTAGCTGCTCCAGTCCTTTGGAATTTTATACGCTTCCTATCAAATGTTCACATACTACTGGTATATTGATGGCAGGCACAACGTTCATAACATAATGAAAGGACCAGGTAATTTTTTCGGACTTTTTTTAACTTCATCTTCTCGTTGAACTCATTCCGATATTTCCTTCTTCAATGTGCACTTTCATCTTTTCTTAATTCCAGCACATAGACCGTTCTACGTTTTTGTGTGGGTTGCTCTTACTCTTCAGTATGTTTGGATGATTGTTATAGCGCTAGTGTTGTATTCTGCAGTCAGTTTGGTAAGAATGATTTCTTTTATTTTGAAGTGAAAATTCACAAAAATTAGTTTTTTATGAAATGTTTGACAATCACTGTCATCCCAAGGCAAGCGAAACATCCGCTATTGATAGTGCATCTGAAAAGTGCATTTACTAAATTTTAACAGGAAGCCACTGAAACGGATCCGCACACGTCAATTCAAAAATGTGTTTGCTGGCTTCGTTCTGCGAGACTTAATTTGTTCATTGTCTTCATCAAGCTTTGCCTTCAGCCGCTACTACTATGGCTGGAGCAAACGACATACCCCTACGGAATATTTGTTGGTCTGGCTGAACTTATTTTTAAATCTACTGCGGTTTGCTGGGTTCGGATGTTCATGCAGGATTTGCAGTGAAGCTTATAAATTTTTGAAAATTTGTAAACTCTCATTTATACACTTTTCTGAACGCATCCATATGTTACCACTTGTTATCAGTTTAATAAATAAATACACGAAATTATTTAAGGCTAAGCCATTCAATATCTGCATTTCATCTGACGAGCTGTCATATCCATCTTCGCTATGAACTAGGATTACGCAGCATTGACGTTGCATTGCTCGAAACAGTTCTTGCAGAAAAAAAAATCGCTGAAAACTACTTGTCATCATCAGGAGGATGTGCCCAGTTTTCACACCTTCGAGGTTTGACCAACTTTTCTGGGACTATTTTCTGAGTTCTGCAGAAACTGTGGTTTTACTTTAAGTTTGGGAATGCATTGTCTTAGTTCACCAGTGGCCTTCGGAGAAACACGTTTCCTTTCCTCCGTTTAACGTGCGGTGTGATACAAAATTTTCAGCCAAGTTTTCAGTCGACCTTCTGCAAAACTGGTGTGATAAGTGTTTAATATTTATTATATACAAGAATTTTCAGGGTCACCTCTCCGATTTTTCGAATTTTCGATTTTCAAAATGCTTACCGGATCTCGCATAATACAGCTTGTAGCCCTAACGGACATGGTATTTTTTAAATTGCCACTTTTCTCACTATAAATTATAAATTTATTATTTAGTGTGCGCTAATTGAAGTTCTCTGAAAATTTAAGTGTCTGGCTATTAGCATTTCATGCTATGTTGGATTTCGAATCTCCCAAGGCGCTGACCTTATACCTGGAAATCTAACGGAATCAGAGAGTGAGCTATTCTTCCCCTATTCATTATCATGTTAAAGTTAAAGTTAAACTTGATTATTAAGCTATTTTTATGTGCACTGAGTTTACTCATTTAATATTTTCACAGAAGTTACAAGAGTGATAGTGTACGCAATCCTGCTGTATATCTTCCTTGGGATTCAGTTGTACATGGCCGTTCGGTTAATGAGGACTACAAGATGGGTAAGTCATGCACAATGATCATGATCCGATTCAAAGTTTGTCGACCTAAGTCATGGCCTCGCAAGTGATTAAAATGTTTACGCTGAATTTTGTCAATTTTCGACAAAAATCACGCAGCCTCAACAAAGCCTGAAGTACATAGGAATCTGGCTGGAGTGGTCTTTTGTCTACTTAATATTCATCGTTATTCACGGCGCAACAGCCCTACTTTTGATGAACCGTGACCAGCGGAAGTCAATCATTATGGTATTGAGCTCTATCCAAGCATTGTTTCGTATTAGTGGAATTCTAGTAGTCGCCAAGCATCATTACGCCATCGCCCCACCCGAACAAACAAGGTGTGAAAAAATATGAAAACATAATGGCAAATTTCAGCATCACTTTTCAGTAAAATATTTTTTTTAGGAATAAATAACTTTTATTTAGAAAAAAAAGTCCATACCACTCGTTACGTATAATAATATGCGTCTTATACGTATTGTGCTTAAATATAATATATCGACTTTTGAACGCTAGAGTGTTGGTTGACACTTGACACATTTGACACTTAATAAAATTTATGTACATAAACCTTTAACAGAACTGTTTTCGCTAACTTATTCCTTCCTGATGTTTAAAATCGAAAAAAATGTATTCATTTAAACCCCATCCAAGCTACTGCCAGCTAAAAAAATTGCTGCTGGCAAGTCTTTCTGAAGCATCTCTATGCAAATTCTCCTTTCAGCTCCATTAGGCGACCATAACTATGAAATGAACTGACTATTACTATAGACGGAGGCTAGAGGCTATAGATAAATGAATGACAAGTAATTAAGACAATTGCTTAAAGACTTGAAATGTACATACACAATTAGCTATCCAAAGGACACGAATTACAAATGACGAGTGGTGGCCATATTCTCAGCATTACGTCTAAAAGTCTAGATACGTGTAGAAGGGCACACGAGTTGAAACAGGAAGTTGACTAGTACACAAGAAGTGAAACATTACAAAGGACACAGTACGGCATTGGAGTAAATAGTCGTATTTCTATCGTTAAAACTAGCCACTACTACTTTCGTGGCGTGAAGGAGGGGATTCTTCTAAGTTTTCCAGATCACAGCATTAAATAGGAATAAATAAACTATAACAACTGCTACAACACGTACACTAGAACTATCTATATTTCTAGATATATTAAGGTCGAAAATTTGCATATTGATTTTATTCTCTGAATTTGTAAAATGCTTCAAGTCCGAAAATTTTCTTTAGGCAGTAATTTTGTGACAAGGTGAAGAGTGTGTATATATGGTATACTTTTGAGAATGTTGGCGGATATGTTCAAAATGTGCTAGTTTAGTATATCGAGTACATCCGTTGAGAACATTTTTGCTCATTAACTTTGTTCCTGATTTACGCAATGACTTGTACATTTTCTGTAGAACTTTGAACATCATGCAAGAATAAATTAATGTGGATTATTTGGATTGGACTTTGTGGGGTGAAAGCAGGTAAAAATGTTTTCTAAAATAATTATGAACTTTGCAGTTTACGCAAGAAAAGGTACTTTGAGTAAAACAACCGTACACAAACCATACAGATCCAGGCCAATTCCCTAAATAAAATATCGAATAATGCACCCGCAAAAAACAACACAACACATATCCTTCCTCAAACAAAACCTCAGAGAGGAATTACTACTCCAGACAAAAAAACGTACACTGTACACATCCTCCAAATTCAAATACATTTTATGTTCATAAATAATGTCTGGCTCGTTAACGTCAGTGTATTTCAACTTATATATGTACATATCATAATATCCTTAATTAAATATTTTTGCTGAAGTAAACCAAGACGCGAAATTTCTTGAGGATGGGGGCCCACTCGTGGGGACTGACAACGGAGATAGCGGAGTTGTGATTGGAGGAGCCAAACAAAACTCCGGATTCGGCCGTATTTTCCCAGTTTGGTAAACTTTCAGAACTGCCTCGCACACGAATCGATATTGACTCTGGAATAGTATAAATTTTTTAAGAATATTTAGATGAGCAGAGACTGAGAGTGAAAGTGACATTAATTATGTACTACATTCTCCGAAAGCAATTATCGGGTCTACCGACCCAGCTCTGAGTAAGCGGACTTGGTCCATGAATCGTATGAAAGAATCGATATCTTCGGGGCAACCGTGATCTGGCCAGGACTCGTACTGAAGCTGCACCACAGTACGCTCCTCTTTGGTCTACAAATTCAAACAAAATTGCTAATTAATGGGCACACAAAGCGAGGGAGCAGTTAGAAGAGAAAATCCTTTCTTCTTTCACTTCAAGACTTTTTTTACCTGAATATGCTTAAGAGTAAATTCACGATGGATCCAGTGAGGTAAATTTTTAACGACGGCTGTAGTAACTTGGATGTTGTGATAGACGATGGGGGAGTTTACTTGTTCAGGCCAATACTGGAAGCACTTCATTCGACCCCTTTCGCATAATGAGGTTAGCATTACTATTAAAGGCGACTGTGATTCCCACGTCATAACCCAAAAATCCGCAGTGGTGGAAGAAAGTGGACCTGTTAACCAAGCAGCATGAAAAAAAATGCTAAAACTTATTACTCTGCAATCTCTTTAGTAAACTTTTTGGTTTGAGAAAAACATTATAAGTAGGTTGATGAAGATCTGCATCTGCATACTGATAGGAGTAATTATAAAAGAACTGGCAGTGAGCTTCTTTGGTTTTCATACCTTGTGCCGCAATATATCTGTTCACAATACCCGAAGCAGGAATTTCCATTTTTATGTGATTTGCGTTAATGTAGTCGCCAGTTGGACAGTTTATTAATTTCACCCTAGTGCTATCATCTAAATTTGGAAGAAAAAAATTAGAATAAAGATTATTAACCTTCGTTTCAGGAAAAAAAATTACGCAGCAAGTTTTTCAGAGTTTTCCGCATCGACCACACTTACATGGGGAAATATCGCGGTATCGATTTTTACTATTATTTTCTGGCAACTTGGCAGCATCACAGCTCAATTCTGGCTTTTTACGAGTCAGAAGCTCAAATTGACTAGAGATATCAGTCTCAATGGCTTCTGCTAGTAGAAGCATTGATGAAGCTAATGGACTTTGAATATCAGCAGGGCCACCACGGGCAGAAGACAAGTTGAGTATTGGCACATCCGGCACGTATTGAAAGGGAGGCTCCTCGTAGTCATCCGCAGTGTAAACTAGAAATGGCATTTTAAAAAAGAATCCCTTATTAATTCCTATTCACTTCTTCGATATTGGCAAACATGAAAAAGGCAAATCCCCTCTCTCCTACTTATTCAGAAGACGTACTCACCATTTTGGCGAACACGAAGAACAAGGTTTTTCTTGACTGATGCCGCATGACGAATGGCACTTACAACGTCTGAATGAACCATCGTTGAAGTGTCCTTTCCATTAATTTGGATTATTTGATCACCCTCGTTCAACCTCGGGTAGCACTGGTCCGCCGGAGTGCCAGGGGCAACTCTAGACACTAGTACAGGACAACCCATGTCGTAGCCGCCTACAACAACATGATTACAGCAATATTTAGCACATCGTCAAATACTCCAACTCAAGCAGAAAGTAGCCACTTTAATACCTGATTTTCTCCTAAAAAGGCACTTTAGCTTACGTTTATACATTTTTGTGCATGAATGTCTGTCTGGCTGCCTATGCACAATTTTTTTTTGTTTACTCCATAGATTTTAAAGAAAATGAAAAGCGATGCTTAATACTTAGGCACTATTTCTTTGCAGCTCCCTCCCAGCATTAAAAAAAGCTAACTGGACGTATTCAGCATTAAATCGCAACTAAAGCAGAGTCACAGTCGGAGTCTTCTGCGATGATGGTTACATATTATTATATTGTTTGTGCGTAGTAGTGTGAAACAGTGAAGCAAAGATCATCAGCTCCAACACTGCAAAAGAGATTCTTTTGCAGAATATAAATCAGCACATTTTAAAATAATTTAAAGGTGAGCCATAAAAGGAGTAAGTATATAGCTTCTCGTTTGCATACTAAGCACCACTTCAGTGCTTATAGCGCCTAGTGACTGATTACGATATTGTGCCGTGTTGACAATGAATATAAATAGTGGCTCATCTCTCCACGAGAGGCATAATGTGATCTGACTCTTTTTGCTAAATTAGCAACTTGAACGCAAACTCATGCACAAAACGTGTGAGGAATGATCTCATATGTGAACAGTGAACATGTATTCATTGTAAAGCCATTTTAAGCTTAATGTCATTTTTATGGTATCACATTTTTGTACAAAAACCTACATCCCTATCTGCTATTTTAGGTAATTACTGCGATAACATTTTACAAATTGCTGCAGACAGACATAGCCCATGTATAAATAGCTACAACAAAAGGTTCTCCTTTGTAATCATAAATGTCATCACCTTTTACATTGAATCCAAATTTTCCATGCATGTCCGGTTCCAAACGAATTGATATCGTCCCGTCCTAAACAAAAGAGAAAAATGTTGAAAAACATATGCAATCATCTTAGTCATTAGATTATATGCGCTTCCCAGTTTGCTCTTCTCTCAGCAGCACAACCAGTCACTAATTTTTTTTTTGTATGTATGCTAAAAAAAAGTTCTGGAAAAAAATGCTCCGCTGCTCTTTTGAAAGCACTCCATTGAGAGCGAAAATGACAGCAGGTAGGAGCCAGCAAGCCCATTGTACAAAATTAGAACAGAGAGCTTTCCCCAAAAATCCAAAAATATAATATTCCCTTACGTCTGATAATGAATTTTCGTCATCATCAACAAAAGCAATTCCTTTGGATATGTGAGGGGTAGAAATCGCTGCCGCCGCACTAAGAATAATAGCCGCTGCTTGACCTGCGGAACGGCTCTGCTCCACTCCATTCACATGACTAGTAGCTGCTGCGGTTGTGTGACATTGTGTGACATTTGAGTCCAAAAATCCTCCCTCACTGGAAAAAATTTACATAACAAAAGGCCATAAAAGCATCTAGGCGTGATTATCTTCACCTGAAAAAGCAACCTGATAAATTATGCATAAGACTGAGTGAGTGCCTAAAAAACGCGAAAAATTTCCTCTTTCTTTGCTCTCTCATTGCTATTCAGATCATCGTAAACACATCACTCACTCGTCAGAAAGTTGTTGTTCAGCCCAAGCCATTCGGGGCTGCTCCTGGTATCTGCATTTTACATGGCTTTTGTTGTTTGAGTCGAGTGGCAATGTGAGCTTGTGCCTTTCTCCTGTGCCTTTCATCACTCCACCACTTCCATTCGTAACTCCGCTAGAGGTTGTTACCGCTGTGGTTTTGTTTGTCAACATGCTCCAAGCATCAATCTTGGATTCCTTCAGGCTAACGATTCCATACGCCTCCAGTCCATTATTTGGCTGAGCGCTAATCCCATTGGCATTTCCGTTTGTGTGCTGATGATGACTCTGGTGTATGTGGTGGGGATGGTTATTGTGGTACACTTGCAGATTTTCATTTTGCTGAGATACTATCATATCATTATTATGGTAACTTGGCTGATTGGATGATCCTAGAATGGCCTGATGCTGACACATATTTTCCTTATTTTCAGTTCCAGAGCTGTTACAGCCACTCGCCCCATTATTCCGATCTACTTCCATTGTGTTACGTCTACTGTCTAAAACTGGCGTTCCACTTTGTTTGTTGACCAGAAGTCGTTTGCTATGAGATCTGAAAAACGTTCGTCTAACTCTACTAAGGCTCCTCGAGGCATCCTCTCTGGTTTGGTACTCCGTCTTCCCGGTGTAATGGAAGCGGGAGCCAAAGCCGAACAGGGAAAGTGCCGGAAGATTGGGTGGAGGTGGAGTTCTTAATCGAAAAAATGCATGATGCTCCACACAGCACTTCCACAAGTTTTTACAGCTCCGGTAGCTGTAGCAGTTGAACAGGAGAAGGGTATCGTAGTCTTCACTCTACAGAATGAGAAAACAATCAGAAAAAAAAGTTTTTGTAATGAACGTAAGTAAACTCATTACTAATTCAGCATGGACAGGGACCATTTATTTGGAAAGTGTTGAAAGTTCTGTTTTCCTTGACAGGGAAAGCAAACCTCCAAAAGGTTAGAGTAACTTAAATATACTCCTACACGTACCATTTCTCTTCTCAGTTGGATAAAGAACTGTTTCCGCTTGAATGCGATTTTTGTTATTTTTGACCAGCAAAATGTATTGATTTTCAGACAGTTGTGGTAAACACTGACTCCAGCTGCCGATACGCCTAGTTCAATATCCTTCCCTGCGTTGTCCATTACTTTGTGGAAGCTGACTCCGTATGCATCCAGTTTTTTGATGTGGTCCAAGTAGTTGAACTCCGCATCCGCCGGCGTTTGCCCATGGTGAAGTTTATGAAGCTCACAAATTTTCCTTAACACGTCTTCTAAGCTGGGCCCATTGATACGTATATTAAGCCTTTGAAAATATTTCCCTTCATGGTCATGCTGACTTTCGTCGAAGTCACCAAGCTCAGATTGGGCAGCATACGATGCCAAAATGCAGTTCGTCTGAGGACTCACTAGAAGCCTATTTTCATTAATATCCTTACGAATTTGAAGATAAACATGGTATCTCGTGTATTCCTCGTGGAGCTTGGATGGGTCCTCCACGAAGAATTTCACTCGGAAGTACACTGTGGCTACAGCATTTCGATGGGACAATGCTGAGGACGAAGAGCTGGCCGGAGCAGATCTTCCTTTCAAGCTTGATTTATTTGCTGAACTGGTGGAAAGGATGGAAGTCCTCTTGTATGAAGGCGGCTTAACGAAGCGTATTTGTTTTTTCAAGACTTTTGAGGCTTCGACCCATCTCTACACACAAAAAAAGAATGATTTATCGTATGAAAAATTGCGTGAGCTCCCTTTATTGCCTCCATGTCCATTAAGCGTGATTAACTTCAAAAGTTTATCATAGCTTCCCTGTCGCTTATATTCATTCAGTGAAAGAAGAAATGTAAACTTCGAGCGAAAATATGTATTAAATATTACTATACTCTTTATCAAACGCCTCTAATCCCTTTTACTTCACTCTCTGCTCATTAGAGAAACTCATAAAACGCAAACTTACAAGATGAGGATTGCTAAGCGGGTACACGTCTGGAGGCGCTACTAGCTCGTCAAACTGGAGACCAAAGTAGTCCTTCTCAATCAACTCTAAGTGCTGGAACACTTTCTCCAGGAGAGTTGAACCTTTGGCTGATTTCTGGAAATACCATATTATGTAAACAAGCCTGATTACTTACTTTCCTTTTAAAATTATCTGAGCCGGAAAGCAAACTCGGGGAAAAGGAAAGGAGAAATTAAATAGTTGAACGACATAAAATAGGGAATGCCATGAAATAAAATGCCTTGTTTCATGTCTACATTACTACACAGCCATAGACTTTTAGGAGAATTAGAGAGGATTGAAATACTGGATATAAAAATAAATCTAGAAAGTTTTTTCCCTAATGAGTCTGTTTGCCTTGTAATTACCTCAACTTCAAATGTGTGCTGTGTGTCATCAAGGAATACGACATTAACGCTAAGTTTCTTCCCTGCGCGTCCAATTTTCCCGGTGTAGTGACGGAAAGTGGACTCGCTGGAGGAAGTGGGACCAACAACGGGAGAAATTCCATTACCATTGCTAACATTAATATTGTTATTATTCCCACAGGTTGATGCTGACGAAGTGGCAGAGGCAGCAGCAGCTGCAGAAATATCGACAGAGGAATCGCGAACACGGTATGTACCTATTGTAAAGTATATTTAGTCAATGTTTCAACCCTTTTGTTAGGACACCCATTATAAAATATCCTTTTTTATATTATATACAATTTATATTGAGGGTGTTAACTTACCACGGGCACCTGATATGAAACTTCTTCTAGACTTTTCGAACATGTTTTGCATGCGAGCAAATATAAAAAAATATATCTACAATTTCCGTTTCTCGCTCACTTTTCAAAAGACTCCTATTACTATACACTATTTAGCGAAACGAAAATGGATAATGATGGCTCTCACAGCCTTCTCCACACTTTCGACTGAGAAAGTTCTCTGAGTAAGCTGAAAATATCATGTATACTAGGATAAGCTGTAGCTACATGAGTAAATGGCTGCATCTGCTGTGACTTCCTCAATAGCAACAGGAAAGCGTTGTCTCCCTATTTGAAGGAATTCTCATTTCTGACGATTTTAGGACTCTCCTTTTTCCATAATTTCCCTTAATTCGACACAGCATCAAAAAATAATGTCGAATATTTCACTTAAAACATGTTTACTAATGATGGAAGAAATTCAAGAAAGAAATACTTCTTCAGTCCAAAAATATTTCTTTGTGCGTTGAATATTTTTTACATCCTTTTACTGGTTCCTTACATTCCGACGACGGAAAAGCCCATTAAAAATATTCAGTCATCACTGGCATCATGGGTTGTTGACTTTTAGCTGCTGAACGTTGATATTTTTTCGTTGTTATGTTCGATCGAAAGGTAAAAATCCCTGTTGTTGAGTTTTGCTTCAGCTTAATGAGATCATAAAAGTGCGTACATATCTGTAGACTTTTTATGCGTGGTGGAGGTCGTCGTTATAAAAAAAATCTTTGCACGGACCGATGGTTGCCAAAATATTTAAACAATGAAATGAGTTTCTGGCAATGTGGCGGTTGTTATTGTTTTTCTAATCCGCTAAATGTTTTGGATTGGTAGAGAACGCTAGCGTTGAAATAAGTATGATTCGTTGTTGTAACAAAACTTGGTAATTTATTTTGTCTTCAGTTCGTCATGCTTCCTATATGGAAAGGAAGGTCTTTTTTTACAGCGCAGCAAAATCTGTTGATGAGTTCATCTCTGAAAAATTCAAAAGTGAAAAACAATCAGTTTCAGTACCCTTGCAAAAAGAAATTTTGTCGTTAACAGACAAAGAGTATGGAGTGCCCGAGGCCGAGGTGGAAATTTAAAATGGAGTTACCGAAGCGAAAACATTTTTATGGACTTGTTTGGAAAGTGGCGAAAACCTAGCTTCCTTCTAGACATAGAGATGGCAATATTGCCAATCGTAAAAACAGTAATAATGTGCGATTTTTAAGATGTGCCATGTTTTTTCTTAGGATGTTTTGTTAGAAGCAGAAATGCCGGACATGTATTAAAAAAAATACCTGCAATGTGTGCCGTTCTAGTTATCTTTAGCCAATAATGTCATGATGCCCTTCACTATTTCTGGTGAAAGATGCCTTCAATCTTTAAAAATAGGTAGTGGATGGTTTTCGCTGAATATTTTTTGTTTTAGAAAATATTCCAATGCATGAGTGGCAATTAGCCGATATCTGGTTCTGGCATTACTTTTAAAAATGTGACTTGAAACGCAGTTATGGTATTTTTGGTCGGACTAAAAGCTCGCTGATGAGCTGCCTGACGTGAGCTGAGTGTAGGTATGGGTGAAAAAATGTGCCATGATTTAACTTGCAGGTGGTGTCACACGACGAAGTAATGAGGTTGAGATAATCTACTGTTAAGCATGCAAATAGGCGATTTATTGGCACATTACTCACAGCTGCACTCTGCATTGAATCAGTGCAGACATTTAGACTCTGCAAAAGAAAATGCAACATTATTGTGAGAGCGCACATTTTACTTTTAGGTCAGCTTTAATAATAAATCCATCTACTCAAACTCAAACTGACTTGGATAAAAGTTCAGTGTTGAGCTAACACACGTGCCCAAAGATAGATAATTGATGTACATAAGTTTTAAAGAGATTTCGTACACGCATGTTCTGCCTTTTTTTATAAAAAAACTGAGCAATACAGAATATTCATATTTAACAGAGTTCACTGAGTTCACATTGAAAACATTTCGCAGTAAATGCAGATCTACTGACCTAAGGAAACGGAAATCCTATGTGTGTTTTGTGCTGAGCAGTACCTAAATTCGCTAAAGTGCAAGGAATGTGGAATTGTAAAGTGCAACCGATAAATTAGCCAAGCCTGCTTATCTTAAATTGAATTACCACTGTTTATTACAGCGGCGCCCACAAAATGCCTTTTTGATAAGACCTCTACAACAAAATTCAAACGATAAGCATAAGTTCAGACTTTCTTTAAAAATGGCATGTGTTCTTGTGTAAACGTTCTTATATGTTAATTGTTTTTCCTTCTTTGATGTATAGCACATCTAAAGTGTAAGGGCAATTTGGCTCATCCATACTAGTAATTCTGTACGATGAACCTTGACTTCCAAGTAAGCAGAAGTATAATGTCATGTTTTACAGGCTGAGTTGATTGCATGGAAGTAAGAATTATAAAGATATAAAGAAAAATGCTTTAAAGTAGTTTTCATGCTTCCGTCTATTTTTATAAAATGGCTAAATAAAATATCTATGTTCACTCACTTTTAGATTAAAAAATGAACGCACTCACGTTCAAGCGTTTGAGTCTTCTCTTTAAACTTTCAACCACTGCAACGCCCCAAACATTGACTGCTACTAACTTACAGCTAAAGGGCACCTCTCCTAATAGTACGTACACTAGACTAGACTCGTCGTATTTTAATGTGTGAAGGTCAGGCGATTGTTATAAAAATGAATTTTGGATGCAAACTTGCAAACTGCAATCTCGAAAATATGTGTAGCACTTTTTATACATGAAATGTAGGCGCCAGTTTTGCAAAATTAAAATCATTTTGTTTAATACAAAACTATCTCAGTTTGAAGTACAGCAAACTACCATTATACTTGCTCTGCATTGTGGCTGGGCATAAAACCGCAGAAAGCAATTTTCAACATGCAATAAGGCTCGAGTTCAATAAAAGTTGACCCTTTCCAATTCATTATAAAAGAGTTCATTGTTTACACAAATGTATTTGTAAACTTGTTACTGTTGCTGTGAGCCCTAATCCTGCCCAGATACTCTAATTCGCCATATTTTACCAAAAAGTATGAGTCATCTTTTAAAGTGGAAAAAAATTTGAGCAGCTTTTTTTCAGCATAATGTAATTTTATATTTTGGCATTACGGACATAAAGGTTTTTGTGTATTACCTCACCTCTTTCTTCTTATCTTTCCGGTTCCAATCACATCTATATCATTCTGAGTAAAGCCTTCTGAAGCGTGTAATCAGCGTTACACCATGTTGAGTATTCTTTTTTTTACTTGTAGACCGTACTCGTCCTGGGTATTGTCAATATCATTGCGCAGAAATCGAGAACAGAATTGCAATATAGTAATAATGGCATGGATTTTTATCCAGAATTTTCAGCTAGATACGTCCCATGCACACACGTTCCTAATTAAATGAGATCACCTTCACTTTTACACTCAACTCTTTTCTTCATTTTTTTTATCTAGACTGTATCTCCATCTGCTCCGCTCCGTTCATTCATCGAAGTCAATTCCAAACTCCAGAGCTCAGATTTATTACTTGGAGGAAAGAGTCCTCATTCAGCCAATGTCTACTGCAAAAGCACATTTCACATTACACCACCACCGTCACTTCTAATCAGCATCTTCACTACTATTTTCTATCCCAATTATTTCCTGGCACTTCTACTTTTAGGGTTCCTTCTCCTTTTCGCTGAAGGACTAAATCCTATCATTTCCAAATTCACACACGTGAAATGCTCTCCTCCATACTTAGGTCATTATCAGTGCACGTTTGTAGTAATTTCCTTGTCCACAGTACCACAGTCCATTTTTATTACGGCTGGAATAAAACAGAAGAGGCAAAATTATTACGAATGAGTGAGCGCAAGGGTTGGTTGGCTTATCTTAAAAAAATTGAAAAAACGATAAAAGCCCAAACAATGAAATTCAGAGTGAGGGAGAATAGAGGGGAATAGTGGCAAAGATAATATTTCATTGACTGACTAAATCCAAGTATGCGTAACAGAGGTATAAAGCAGAGGAGAACGGAGAAATAAGCATTCCCTCATTAGATGCGCAATGTACTAAATTCATGGATGCTTTTTGTTATCTCTTCAATTCCATTAGCAAACCACCCATGGCATACCACTACACAGTTTAAGGCTTGATTAAAAAAAGGAATTGGATTTTACTCGTTTGATGCACACACAAAATATTTGTATGTGCAGGTTGATACTCAAATGATTAGTTGATTAGTCTTGTAACTTACTTATAAAAACGGAAAACGTGCTTTCTTTACTAAAACTAGGTCTTACA
>JAHZND010005470.1:0-18791 GCA_027744115.1 Acrocyrtus sp. NNG-2020
CCACATGAAAGAACTCTGACATACACGACACTTCCTTATCTCTGATACAATCATTCAGATTAAGAAATCATTCTGTACCTTCCCATATCCCATCCCCATGTTTGTAATTGAAGACTTAACATTCTAGAATAAAGCCGTGTATAAATTACCTTGATATCTGAGACCATACTCAAGTCTATTTTGACAAAATTAAACAATAACCCGAAGAATCCAGATTGATAGGAAGATTTACAAATACCCTTTCATGGTGAGACAGACAGATTTTTGTTCTAAAATGTTGCTGTACTTTTTTTTAGTAGTTCATTCCTTTCATGGTGTGGGCGATGATGATTAGAGATGCATGAAAAACTTGTATGTTAAATCAAATAGCGTACTTATTGTTACTGTATTTTAAACACATTTTCCCTTCTTAGAAATATCATCATATCGAAATATAACTTTATACATACGATTCGATTAACTTTGTTTACATTTTCTCTCTGTACAAAAACTCAAAATTAGTTCATGTATGTAATAGAATGTATTTTTTCTGGATGGACTTTTTTCCTTTATATTAAGATGGTTGATTAAGGTTGATTTTAAAGATTTAAACTTTTTTGCTTTCTCCGATTAACTATGTCAGTACATACATTCAAATTTTTCGAGGTGCGTTCCGAAACGCACTTGCGCGATCGTCTTTCTTCGAACTTTCTTCTTCTGTCTGCACCAACTTACAGAAACCTTTCACAAACGGTGATTCGAAACCAAATGAATTCTAAATTCATTTTCAAATGTCCTTCACTCTGAACGATTTCCTCATCCACCTCATCAAATCATTTTACTTGCTACACCACTTTAACTGAATGTGAAGACAAGGTGAACTTCGTATTCGCCTTTCAAAAACAAGTGCATTCCTTGTAGAACTCTTTCACAAAAACTTAAAATTCAATTCTGTAGGCCCTTTGGTAAAATTAGGCTGTCCTTTCTTAGTAAGTAAATACCAATGTTTAACGTGTTAGCTTTCTAAGAATATTCAGCTGGTGAATAATTTTT
Organism: Acrocyrtus sp. NNG-2020; assembly: GCA_027744115.1. Taxonomy (NCBI): domain Eukaryota; kingdom Metazoa; phylum Arthropoda; class Collembola; order Entomobryomorpha; family Entomobryidae; genus Acrocyrtus; species Acrocyrtus sp. NNG-2020. The sequence goes on from JAHZND010005470.1 coordinate 1,033, forward strand.
ATAATGCAGTATTGAATTTACTTAAATAATAAGATGAACACTGATGATGATCATTGAAATTGTTTACCACTATGAAGCCTTCTTCGTTCTATATGTGACCCTTTAAATCCCATATTTACACTAGACTTCAAACTAATTAATTACAATCCACTATAATAAATTCACTCATTTATACAAATACATGAATACGTCTTCACATCGCAATCAGCGGACACACTCTTCATGGGATTTGTTCAAAATCTACTGACTCATGTTTTCAGAGTAACAGGATAGCAGGTCTTTATTCAACTCTCAATTCAACACTTCGGTTCACCATAACTGAAAAAATAGTTTTTACACTAACCCTGAGTCAGATCTATATGAGCCATAAAATAGTTTAGAAATTCTCTTAATGAAAGCGCTGATCAGGCTCCTACGATTGACCCTAATGTATAGTGTTCCTTGTATCCTCTATATTTCCTCTCTTAAGGGACATAAATGAGACTGTTTTATTTAATTAATTAATCTACCTGAAAATGGTTCCCTCTAAATAACTTACACGTATGTACTTATTTATGTTTTGTAATTTTTATAACAATACAGTACACATTAATGGTCTAAATCAATAAAACAACGAAAGAAAATCAAACTCTAGGCGTATACGTTTTTTAGAAATTTCTTTGAATGTGCGGATGAAGGAAGATTCTGACATTTCTCCACTTTTCTTCTCGACATGGAAAAATCCTTTAAGCATTTTAATGGAATCATTTCGATTTGAGCGGATGTTTTCAATTATTTGTTTTTGGCAAGATAATTTGGCCCTGTGACATCAAAAACAAAATTATATTCTGGAAGTTTCGAATTTATAGCTCTCTCCGTCCACACTCAAATTTAGCGTACTTAACATTCACCACGCACATCGTCGCACTGATTTTAAAAGAACTGCGCTGTGTTTTTGTTGTTTGTGTAGGTAATAACGGTTTTAAACAAATGCATTTCTTTACAAATCTAACACTTTTTAAAGTTTACATTAAATTACAATAATAAGTGAGGCCTCTGTGATGGTGATGACGAACAGAACATTTTAAAAATACGTAAGCAAACCCATTTTCCGTTTTGATCTTGCTGTGATAATGATGCTGATACAATGGATGCGAACTTATTAACGATTCAACATTTTCTTCACTGCGCTAATTACGATTAGTTCTCCCTAGTAGTTATTTACACATAATTTACAAGTTACATTATCTTCAGATTGACTATCCATTCAGTGATCCCTAAATAATACAAGCATCATTTTGGGTTGGATTGGAGTGCAGCTGTTATCTGAGTCCAGAGGTCCTTCTTGCATGCCTTTGATCTACGAGAACGGAATTTTAAAACAATTAGTACGTATGTCAAGAATTTCTGATATTTCTTCCTTCTTAGCACATTGATACCTTCGTAAATTCTGTAGCCACTCTTTAAATTGGCTCACGCCATCCGGAGTTAGATGGAACGCCTGTCTTGCTGTGCAAACGATATTTACAAAGTCCTCATAGTCGGACAAAGTGATGTGATAGAGTTTCTGATGTAGACATTGGAAATACATTTGCTGACACTTCTGGACCAAAGGTGCCAGTGGAGATCTCGGGTTGGTGTACACCCACGATAGGTTGTTATTACGAGAGATGAGAGTTGCATCCAAAATGATTTCATGAAGCACAAATGGATTTGCAATGGAGGACACTGCACAGATGCAGAACTGCTGTAAGTACTGTGCTCCAAGTTTTCTAAAAGAAAAATAATTAGTGATTTAGAATTAGAGAATTAGACTACATTATCGGTGATCGATCAGCTTATGAATTAATACAAAATATGTTAATAAATACGATATAACCTTGAGATCGAGAGCAGCCATTTCACGTCTTCTCCGTACGGAGGATTCCTGGCGAACTTTGCTTGTGGTCGGTCATCATGCACCCGACGAGCTAGAGTTTCCATTGCAAGCATTCCAACACGATATGCAGCCAGAAGATATTTCATTTTGATGGCTGATTGACCCTGTTGATGTTGGTTTGCGCCATCCCTGGCTCCTTGTAGAAACTAATCAAGAGAAAAACAATTCATTATGGGAAACTAAAAAAATATAGGAGTACCGAGTGAGTTTTAACGTACCTGAGCAGCAGTTACTGGAATATTTTCAACCTTGCCCATTTGAGGAATGCTATTTCCATGTGGCGGAGGCGGAAGATGTGGACTCTGAATGAATCCACCACCATGATGCATAACGGGGTTTCCAGAATTCATCTAAAAGAAAAGAGTACGAGGGTTTTATCATACGCTCTTATTATAATAATATCAACTTTGGTAAACATACTATAATTAATACCTGTGGCTGCGGTTGCCTGTTGTTCATTATCTGAATATTGCCTTGCGAAATACCATGGGCGTTTGGTGGAATAAGAATTTGTCCATTAGATGCTACAGCTCCTGTTGGAATTTGACTTGGATGGGCACTTGGAGCAATGACCATGGGACCTTGCTGACCAGACTGTTGTCCCATACTGTTTTGACTATTTGCACCATTACTAATTGCCAGCATGTGTGAACCATTGTTCATGCTAACTGCATGCTGATGGTGTTGGCTTGATGGTGGCATATGTTGCACAGGTCCTCCCATAGGAACTCCGGCAATGCCAATGCTGCCATTCACTGTGACTTGATGCGCTGCCACAGGTGCTACTACCGCAACTTGAGGTCCACTGCATGGAGTCACTCCCACCACATTGGAATTGTGATGGTGGTTCACGCCAATCTGACTGTTCATTACATTCATGTGTGAGTGGCTTACAGGGAAATACTGAGCTGGAGCTTGCCGGATATTTAAGTGCGAGTGAGGATTCGAAGGCCCACTCGCAGACGAAATTGGAACAGGCGGATAGTACTGCAGTGTTGCTCCCGTGTTCACCATAGAATGTGAATGATTGTGTCCGTGGTGAGTATGCTGAGTGTGAATTGGATTACCAAATGGAGGTGGTCCCACTTGACTCTGTTGGCTACCCTGAGGCGGTTGTTGTTGGTTATTGTAATAACTAGCACTAGAGGTGGTAACGCCAGCATTTCCTGGTGCATTTGGCTATAATCATCCGAGAGACATATATTATGTGATACATATGTTTTATCATTCATGTCTGTCTAGTAATTATTTTTCTGTCAAATTAAAAAAAGTTTTTCTTTCACCATACCTGATAAATAACCTGCCCATACACATAATTCCCAGGAACAGGATTGAAAGCAGGAATGAATGGAACCTGCGCGTAAGGACCTGCACCATACGGTATAGTAGCCGAATGTGGACCAGGCATTGGGTAGACGATCCCACCATGCTGGGGTTGGTGAGGCATTTGCGACGGTGGCGGCTGCAGCTGGATGATGTCTATCGGACCTTGCACGGAAGAAGGACCGGAGGATCCACCCGAAGGTGGAGGAGGCGGTGGATTATTTGGATTAACAGGCGGTAATCCAGTTTGAGGCGACACTACAATTTGGTGTCCATGCGCTCCAGGGTTCAGAGGATCCAAACCAGACTCCAACGACAGAAGGGAATCGTGATGCGCCAAATCATCATTAAGAACGTCCACATCCAGCGGAAGATGCTAGTTAACAGAATTTTTAAACAATTGATAAAATACCTACATATTTCTTCTTGCCAAAAAATATTGCTGGTTTCATCTTATTTACCTTCTGATATAACGAGTACCACTGCCTTGCCACATCAAACAGCACTTCTGGGTATACTCCACCTCCTTTGGCTGCAGACTCAACTGTGAGACAGGCTTTCTCTAACATTCCGTCACTTTGCTCCTTGCACTGTAAGTGTTCATAAAATCATGAGTAACTATTTTTCTATTTGGAATTAACAAACAACATCATTAACCCACCTGAAGAATTGCTCTATGAATCTCGTTGGGATTAAGAGCATGCGCATGAGGCAAACACGATAATGCCAATTCGGCAGCAGCTCTAACCATATTGGCGTCACCTCTTGACGCCCGATCTGCAATTGTAACTGCTTCAGTAGGAGTCAAGTGGGTTTCCCATGTATCGATCAAGAATGCGATGGCCGGTGCACCGATTTCCATTGCTTGACCTAGATATATAAAAAAGAAGCAGCATTATGAAACCGCTTTACTTTGACAAGAGACTCGCATCGTAAGCTGATGAAAACTTACCGGTAATCCATGAAACGTGACTGGAATACGTTCTGCTTAACCAATTGGGGCTGACCGCGTTGTGCAATCCTAGCGCATACAAACCGATATGAAACGCGCACATATGTAAAGCTCTATGTGGTCCTCTGGGATTTTGCCCGTTGCTCGGTTGGGTAAATAAACTCTGATTGCTAGAGCCGCCAGCTTTTCCCAAAACAATTTTTGCTAATTCAAACATGAAATGTGCACCAGCTTCAGATGGCTGGTTTGGCAGAACAGGATACGATCTCTTTCCTTTAAATCTCCCTGTCTCCTTTCCTGACCTCCCTGTCGGCTGTGAAACGGTTGCAGCGGCAGTTGACGTTGTCTGAGCAGATGCTTGCTGTGTTGAGCCAGTGGAAGAGCCACCACTTGAGCTATTTTGCTGCTGTTGCACGGCTCCGGAGGCAGTAGAGGTTAACGCAGAATTACTGGAATTTTGAGAAGTGTCTTCATCAACGGAACGAGTCGCATTCCCAGGTGCTCCACTACTCGATGGACCACTAGCCAACTGAGCTTCCGTGTTGTTTCCACTTGTATTCCCTTCCCCGCCTTTACCTGCAACTCCAACAGTGGAGCTACAGGTGCTAGAACTACTACTTCCGCTTTCATTGATAGGTCCACTTGGAGATGCTGATGTGTTTCCATTTCCTACTGCTCCACATTGACTACTTCCACTAGGGGAGTTATCTCTAGGACTGGCAGAACTGGCCTCTTCACCTTTCCACCCTGAGCCAAGTAAGGTTGTTGTAGGGGGGTTATTGGAATAGTAGGCGGATGGCAACGGTACTTTGTATAGCTAAGTGTCGCAGACGCTAAACAGGAAATCTGATGGGAGAGCGGATTCACTTTCTTCCTCTTGCCCTTGCCCACAACGGACAAAGGTAAATCGATCGACAAATTTGGAGGATGTTCCAGCAACTCTCCTGCTAACCTAACACCAAGTTTGCAAGCTTCCTTTGAGTGACCATGAGCATGCAGTCCCTCTGCCCTTGCAAACAAAACCTCCCATGGATCTTCTATCCTCCTTAAATTGGCAAATACATTCCACCAATTCCCGTCTTTCTTACTTCCATTTCCTTCTTCAGCATTATCTCCTCGTTTCGATGGTCCCACAGGAGCCTTTGGGTCATAATAATAAAGTTGATATTCATCACCACTCTGCTGAGAGTCTGAAGAGTCAAATTTGGGTGCTGGGCCTGCAACAACTGGAACGCTTGCTCCTGCCAATCTGGCCGGATCTCTTGCTGATACAGAGGAATCTGAATCACCATCCAAATCCGCTTCCACATCGCCTTCTAATTCGTCACTTGTTCCAGTATTATTCATACTTAACGTTTGACTTGCTGATGATCGTACTTTTGCATCAGCTTCTACACCTTCGTCATTATCTCCTTCCAGTAAGTCAGCATCATTCTCGTTGTCGCAAAAACCTTCAGAGCTAACGCTGCTCCTATTTCCATTGTTCCTTCCTCCAGCGCCAAGAGGCAAAACGGGCTCACTAGAAGTAGATGGTCCGTCACCAGAGGAAACTTTCTCATTTCCACTTGAAGACGATGCACCAGATGGAACAGGGGCATCATCTTCAAAAGAGGAGCTCTGTTCAAAGGATGCATCTCGACTCACTTTGATTTTCAAGCCCGATGCGCTCATACTCTTCCCAGTGGGAACAACAGAACGATCACTGCCCATTTGCTCGCTTAGTAATAATTCTGCTGAGATTGCACTACTAGTCGAGGGTACGCTTACAGTATTCGCACTGCTGTTGGCGTTACTATTATTTCCTTTTTGCTTTCTAGATTTCCCTGACTTGCCAGATTTTGATGGACCTGCAGATGGGCCTGCACTTGAGGATGGACCTGGATTACTATGGCTGGCAGAATTTGCAGAATTTCGATTCTGTCCTTCGGATGGTCCTGCACTACCTCTTTCAACTCCGAAATCAACACTTCGGGGTCTTTTTGTTGCTATTGGAATGCTACATATTGTTGCAGACGAGTGAAGCAGGTGATGTTCACCCGCCGGGTTGTTTAGAATCGCATGCGATGAATGAATCATTCCAGTATCCCCAGAACGTGAGTGGCCATCCGAATGACGGAAACCTGAAATACCACGACGATTAGTTAACTTGAGAATTTCTTAAAAGTAACAAATATCATGTCATGAAATAGGCGACTTACACATAAATGGACAATGGTATTTTCTACTGGAGTCAGAATACGTGACACCCGGGATTGGATACGAGTCCCATGTCAGATAGCATGCTTCTATTGCAGGCCGAAATCCGGGGAAAACTTCTACGTCATTTTTGAAACTATTGACGTGCTTAGAAGAACCTACTGAGGCATTACGGGATTTTGATACCTTTTCAACTATTTTAATATGCCATTCCTGGAAAGTAAAAAATCATAAGAATTACAACCAGATACAAAGTAGGCTGGAGCCTAGTAATAATTAGTAAATGACTTGAGCGTCCCGAGCGTTTTTATGTTAACTTACTCTAAATTGACTATGCAGTATACAACGTTCATCTGGAGACAATCCAGGATTTAGTGCAGCTAACCTCCACAGGCAAACGATCTCGTCGCACAAACTGGATCCTGCATGTTGGCATGCATGAGCGTTGGAATTTACACTGTGATGCTTACCTCCATGCCCTGAGTTCCCATTGTGAAGAGCTACTTTGGTGTTAAACCACCACACAAGAATCTGAAAAGGAATAAAGTAAAACGCAGATTGAATATCGAACTGAATACCTATGCATTATGATATTAGAAGAGATCAGAAAATATTTGAGTATATTACCTGGTCACAATTTAAACATTCCTCTGTAATAATTTCTAAAAGAGGGACGGCATTCCTGTCTTCGCGACGGAACATTTCTCTAACGATGGACAGCAAATTCCACATTCCTTCCGGTTCTCGACCTCTTAAAGGTCGAAGCAAACTGCTCCATTCTGCTGACGCAGGAGGTGCTGCACTTGTTAAATAATTAACATCACTAAAAACTATTGGAGCTGGAACACAAAACTTTATGAGAATCTTGTGAATATTGCCATGCAAAGTCCTCTCATCCAAATACCAAGACGTCTGCTCATTAACTGATGCACCAGCTGTTGGATCTGGAGCACCTCGAAGCTATAATATTTCAAGCAAGACAAAAAATTTCACTACTTATTCCAACTTGCTATTTTACAGGAATTGGCATAATAATTACAGTATTGATGGCTGAGCGCTGCGATGAAAGCAGTTCATCCAGAAGACGCTGTGCGGTTGGCAAAATCTGTTGTGGCAATTCACTGATGAGGTATTGAGCAAATTTTTGTAGTTGATCTCTGTGGAGTCTTGAGAGAGACTCACTCACAGGAGCTCGTAAGGTCACATCCTTAGACTATCAAAGAAGAAAATTAGTAAGTTTAATTTCGAACTACTCTACAAGATACATTTTTTCTAGTACTTAAAAATACATACCTGGAATATCCTGTGAAGACAAACTGCAACAACGTGGCCGCACCAGTTCGTGCTAGCGTTACATGTGCAAGTACATGATGTTACCCTTCGCCTATCGAAAGTGACAGCAACTTTATGGGATTCCCGCATGTTAGGCTTAACGGTAGCGCTCAAATGAAATCCTATAAGAGAAATAAGAATCAAATTGGATAATAGAAGAAAATATGAATGTTAGCTGTATATATTTTACTGCAATGTCCATGGACCTACCAATCTGCAATATATCTCCAACACTGTCATTCCGGAACAGCTTTTCTCCCTTCTGAAACTCCTCCGCTGAGCCATTTGCCAAACAAGAATACAACCGAATGTCTTCTTCATGCTCCGGAAAGCTCCAGAATGCGATCCTAAGTTGCAGTTGCTCTGGCACTGGTGGAAACACTCTTTCGACCATCTCAAACGGGATGAACGAGGCCACACACTTGGCAGCCATTTCCACCAGGCTAAATCCCAAAGTGCCGTCAGGAGACTTTCCATTCCCAAGTGAGGAGGAGGATGAAACAGGATGGAGGGCTGATCCATGGGACGTCCCTAATCCTCCACTCCCTCCTCCTGTGCCATTCAGCACAGGATTTGGATTGCTGGAGTACGTTGACTTTTTCCATCCTCTCCAGTTATTGCAGAGGCTGAATTTTCAAAAATATTTGTCTTTATTTCGACTATGCACACACACCAGAACTATTAGTGGGTTAAAAACTTTAATGAAAAATCTTACGACTCTGGCTCTGAGATCCATGAGCAAAGTGAGTCTTCTTCGAATCTGTCGGAATCTTCGAATGAAAAACGATCGCTGTCCACCAGCTCCCAATCCCGCATTGCCCGCTCCAGAGCAGCGAACTGGTCACGAAGTCTAAGTTGACCCGCCAGGATGTCGACTATTTGAACCACTTAAAGTGGCCAAGTACCCGTTGTCCTTTTACTAAGTGCTTAACTACCCTACAAAAGTAAATAACATAATGTGTCATGTGCCAAATATACGCTTTTCTATACTTGTACTTACTAATATAATATAAAATGCAGGTTCTATTTTGATTTGATTGTTTATTACTTACGACAACGGTTAAATTTCGCTTGATTTCCAACCATTAGCTAATGAGTTGTCTTCAAACATGTGCTCTCGTCTCAAATCAGTAATCTCACCTGAACCACTAAAAACACTCATAACACTGAAAAAGTCTTGGAAAAGACGGAAAGTTTTTCTGATTTTGAGACCAATTATTTGTAGGGATCGAGATCAGTAGCAGTAGAAGACAGAGATTAGCGCCCGTATTATTTTTTACCCTACTTAAATAAGATATAACGAACTTAACAACTTAAGTTAACTAATTGCTGTATAACATGCATTATTCCCAACTTTCCACTCCTCCACATTCTCTCGGCACTCGACGTGGTGTAAAACCACCAACCAACACGGCTCTCGCGTCCTCTCCGCCCACGCTACCAAAACAATAACTTTGTTTACTGGCTGGCCATTTTCGGAAATAATTGACTTGGAAATAGAAACCGTGAGTGAGTGATAGGAGAAAATAGAAGTAGAGCAATAAATCCTCCCAACTCTCTCCCCCGCCGTCTGTTTGTTTAGTAACAGGAAACTTCTTCCGACGATTAGAAAGAAGCGAAACGCTATGAAAATAAAAATATTGAACAAAGTTTCAGCTTAAAGTTATCCATTTGTCTGCAGAAAAAATGTGGCACAATAGCCAAATCCTTTGCACTCACCATCAAATGACAGTCCAAAAGGGTTTGCCACTGACAACTTCGGACTATTTCCACTTCCTTCCAGTACGGCTGTGGAATGAAAATCGAAAACGAGTAGGGCAAGCAAGCACTGAAACAGTAATTCTCACAGGCCCACGCCCAGACCACAGCAGCAAAAGAAAGGGGTAACCTGTTGATATTCAGATAAGATTACAATTGTATATCGCGATAACATTGTTGATTTCTATTGTACTTCCTGACATCCCTATCACTAGCTTTATATTTGGCCACTGATAAGCACAACTGATACGCACCTACTGTCTACAGTTAATTACGCGTGTACTAAAAATATCATTTCGACCAGACTGACCAGAGCTTGCTTCCACGGATGTATTATTTTGCCCCAGGCTATACAAATTCACATCCCATCATATGTGTGTTTTCACGAGAGCGGAAAATTATGTCAACAATACTCCCAAACACATCGTAATCAAACTGATAGGGCATGATTAAATAAATAAACTTTTATTTCACTTTGGTTTCCCTTCGCAGGCAATTTTACAATGTTAATCAATTCAACCATTGTAAACAAAAACCAAATCTACATTTTAAAAGTCGCAGGGATAGTGCAATATGAAATTATACTAGGCTACTTGCAAGCAAACAGATTAGCTAATACTCACCAAATTTTAACTTCCCTACCCCTTTTACATATGCAATGTTAATTGTAAAACATATATAGCACATTGGCTTATCTCTAACAATTCATGCAAACCTCAACCGCAAGTTGTCTCTTCTAGTTCTAATTACAAACAACGCATTCCATAACATTTCATCCACATCCACACAAATCATTAAAAATTATCCAATTTACCTATCTACTAATACACTCTCAGACTCTCAGAGTTTAAATATTGCTGGAAATTTTGCCTATCCAGATGAAACACTAGGTATAATAGTGAAAAGTGGGAGTTTTCACTTTATGACACAACTTTTTCCGAAATCAGTTTTTCACGAAGGGCAGAAACCAACTAGTGACTAGATAACTTTTGTGCTATTAACACCATCCGAAATTCCACCCACCTTTAGTTTTCATAAAAAGGGTAGGAAAGGAAAATCGTTCCTCTCCAATATTCGTGTTCACCATTTATCACCCTCTTCGTTGCATTGAGCAAGGGAAGAAATGCCAGCCGTAAAATTACGTTTTCGTTCTGTTCTTTGTTCTTTGTTACAAACATACAAAGTCTGTTCTCTGGTGTGTGGATACAACTATGTGTACTAAAGATAAGCAAGCAACTGTCGCAGTTTCTTGAGTCTCCTGCATGTCATGCCCTCCCCATCGTAACATCCTTGCACATTTTACGTCCCCTATGAACGAGCTGGTGATGATGATGGGCCAATGGCACATCATTAACACCACATTAAAAGTACTTTTAAGAGATGAGCCAGCCAGGGCCACACGGCAGTGCATCGAACTGCATTTTTAAGCATTGCTCACAACTACTATGTAGACCTTAAAGTAGGCATCTATGAATTCATACATTTTTCAGGTTCTATTTAGCGTGGATGGTGGAAAAGTTTCTCCATGCTCTTCTCTCTTGCCCTGATACTTGTTTTTGCCTTCAGTCTTGCTGTGTGTCAGTGTCACTTTTTAAAAGTCGTTTTTGTTCTTAGGCCTCGTACTTACGATAAGATAACAAAGGAGCAATGCGTCATACACCTACATGCATAATATAAAACTTGCTTCTGGGCTGTTGTTTAGTGTATGAGTGAAACTGTAAAAGTAAAGGGAAAAATGAGAATGCAAATGTTAGTATGATTAATCATGCCCTATTCGTCATTATCTCGTACTATACTATACATGTACAATGTATGCTCTCCTCTTTCCACCTTTTCCTTCCACATCCTTCAAAGAGTTATTATACTCGAGGAGAACTAAACAGGAAAGCTGAATGGAAGAAGAAGAGATGGAGCAATAAACAGAAGGCAGAAGAGAGGAAAGGACGAACCATTTCACTCACCCTCATCGTCATCATCATCTTTCTTTCTTGGTAATCCGAATCTCTTATAAACGATGACAGTAATAATGACTGCATATACATACTTGATGTGTGCTGCCTAAAAGTTGGTTTCTTGTTCCCTTCTAGTTCTAATTCCTTCGCATCACATCCTTTCTTCAGGCAAGGCACATATGACGCATGATATGCATCCACACGCACGAAGTAAGGGCTTAAAAGAAACAGCCGTGCATACACAGCAATAGCTACTTTACTGTTACTGTTAAACAAAGGACGAAACAACTACAGCAATAGTAACTACCCAGAAAGAGTATTAGGTATTTAGGTATATATCTTTTGCCTTTCTTCATTCTTTGCTGACACATAAAAATACATGCCTTACCTAGAAGCGTTAGTTATCTTTAATCATAGGAGGAAAGGTACATTCCAGTTCCAGGCTTCTGCCATTATCGTCATCATTTTATTATGTTTTGTATCTTTATCTGTGATGGCGTAGTTCGCTATTAAATTCTGGTTAATGATAGTGGTGATTGTGGACGGATATGTCTTTTCCCTGCTCATCGTATTAAGCCGGAGAATTTTGAGGCTGTGTACCGAGAGAGGAATTTTTAGTGTGATGATATGAAATGATTTGCATTTGGATTGGTGTACATTACGTCCACGGAGGAGAGATACCAAAAGGTAGATTATTGAACCATGCAGACATGCAACGATAGTCTACAATGTCTGTGGAGAAAACCCTTACTTCCTTAGAAGTAAACTAATTTCGAACAAGTCTTTAAGCCTGCTCTTGTATTTCATGCCTCATGCTTTGAAGAGATAATAATAACAGCAACCTATCCACGGTAGGATTGGATTTGGATGGTAGTTCTTGTTACTAAACTATTCCTTGTTATTATGCTGATGCAGTACTCCATGAAGTTGTCTGTGTCCCTTTTCATGCTATTGCATAACGGAAAGGTGTTTTGTTTTATGTACAATATATTTATGCATGTAGAAATTTAGTTGTAGAAGAGATAAATTATGGGGAAATATGAATGCGAAACTTTTAGAATAATCTAAACTGCTTTTATATCACCAGTTGCTAGTTTTAGAAATGGACAAAGTACCTTTCGTACTTTTTTTACTTTTCCAGCTTTATTAGGTATGTCTAATGTCTATTATGGGAATCATTTATCTGATCTTAGGTGACCACCGCTGCTGATCTTGTTATAGTCTGGAAAGAAAGTAAAGACTCAGCAAAAAATTGCAAATTTATTTAGGTGCATATGTGCATTAATGAGAAAAGCATGCATGCATACCTATATCTCATCATGCTGCTTTGCAGAGAGTTTGTCCCTTACTAATCAAAGTGGGCGAAGTTGTGATTATAATCAAATTACTGAACATAATATTGCAAATCAATAACTTTAAAAATTTAGTTTGTCTTACTAGTACATATAGAAATAGTAGGGAGTCAAAAGTTTAACCACGTTGGTAGACAAAAATTGCAATAAAAATTGCTCTGAACATAAACGTATGTGGCATTAGCTGTTTTACTAGTTTGCTAAAAGCTATTTTAACAATTTATGAGCCGTGGTTTGCCTTATGAGGTGGAATTCAAATTCCCATTACAGAGGCGACGGTGATAGGTATAGGAAAAGGCAATCAAGCATACAATCTACCAACCTTGACACAGAATGGATTTTCCAGGCTAATGGAAACTCCTATCAGCGTAGTACAGGCGTGATACTTGAATGGATGCCTAACTGAAGATGATATCACAGAATGTACATTACTTAACTACCTGTAAATTCATCGAATAAATTCTATCTATTACGATCTCCCTGTCTGATGAAGAAACACATTATGGAAAAATATACAAATATCTATTGGCTAGCTTAACCATTTCCAAGTTGATAAAACACTAGCATAGTGCAAAATAAATAAAACAAAATGCTTACGTGTAAGAATGGTGTCAAATTAAGTACAAACCGATGATTAAAAGGAAAACGATATTATTTTAAGTAATAGGAATTAAATTAATCTTCCTTGTTCCTCTAACACTTATAGTTTACTCCAATTTAAACTAACACTGTAGTTTTCAATTTCTATTTCATTCCATTTCCAAATTTTATAAGCTTCAAAAATGTCCAAATTCTTGTTAGTATAGAAAAATATTTTCTACACTTGTAGTTCTAGCGTAGCGAGTACACCTAGATATATTTTCCCCAACTAAAGCCAACTGCCAACCACTTGATGAAGACAAGACACCGTGTTAATTATTGTACTTATAAACTCACTACCAAAAATCAGCTTTAGTGAGTAGAACAATGCGTCTCGTACTATTTTAATGCTGGAAATAAACCTAAATTTATTGCTAATTTCAGGTTTTGTATAAATTCACAAGAATTCTGGTTACTTGTTACGTCCAGGTTTTCAATGTTTGTGCTTCGCTGGACACAATGTATAATTTCTACATGCAAACATTAAGTATAACCATTCCACGAATTGGAAACAGGTAGGTGTACGGAGGTAGCTACAGAGGCTTAAAAAATCGATATTACCTACAGTAAAGCTTGGAAATATAAAATCCATATTATATCAAAACCGAAAGAAAAAAAGTAATAATTAAAATGGTATCATAATGTCGTACACATGCATGCTACTTCTTGCCTTTCCTATAGTCAACTTTATTCAATTTAATGAAAGTATACTGCTTATAAGCGATTGTATTTAAATTTTCATAATGCAGTGTATAGTTTGCTTTCCTGTAGTTTTTTAAAAATTGTATGTAGAGGCGTATTTTAGCAGAGTTATTATAAGGGAAAACAAATAGACATTGGTATTAACAAATAAAACAGTACCAGGTTCTATGTTCAAATTCATTGTTCATGAAAATTAAAAGCCAACAGACCATACGAACCCAAAAACAAGCTTTCATCAGTGCAGTAGAAATGAACAAAGTGCGCTAAAAGCATCATTCTTTAAATGTTCGGTGGAAATGTCCATAAATTGCAACTCTTCAGTAAGGTCTGCAGTAGTCCAAATTTTCGTCGTCAATTTGGACTTCATTGCTCATTAAGTAAAGAACTAACCTGAATGCTTCCAATAAACATACTATCTAGAGAAATGTCGCAGCTTTCTTACTGCTAAATTACGGATGGGCCGAACAATTCGAAGCGTAATGGGGTTTGGTGCTTTGAAATTCAAGATTAGCAATAAACGCTCGACAGCCGTAATCAAATAAGTCTTAAATGAGCTGATGCACAAGACAAAGTAATTTATTTTTACTTACTTTTTCTAGTGCTCCTTCAAAAGTTGCCTATAACAGTGGCTGTTGGTTGACTGCACTGTTATGTTTCCCGCAAAGCAACTTATGACAATCTTTAATAACTCTGCAACCGAAGAGAACGAAAACTATATTGACTCGAATTTCGAAGATAATGTTCAGGAACAAAACACAACAGACACATTTGTGGATTTTGAGCACTCACTCATCTTTCGGCAGTTCCATTAATCGAACGGTAAATTAAACACGGGAAGTTGTAAATAAGTTGTAAAACAAAGTTAACTCTATTTCTAAATACTTAGTTCCCGAGTTAAACCAGGAGCACATGCACTGTTTCTAATATGCTAATCAGTCTCTTTCAATCGAGCTCTTCCTCTTCAGTGCTCGTTTACTTGAATAGTGTTTGGTTCCAAAAAAAAAATTGAAAACGTCCCAACTGAAACTCCTTAAATCGTGTTTAACCAGAAGCGTTTCCCGATTTTAACGAAACATATACCAATAGAATGGAGAGACGTCCGACGAAAATAAAAGTAGAGTAAATAATTTAGGAAACAGTAATTTTGAATGTAAAATCGTACATTGTTAAATTCGATCAGCCTTATTGTTGATCCTCCTCACATTTCGCAAAATCTGCAAACATAAAGCAATGGCAATTTAATATTTTCAATTAATAATCAATAATCAGGAAAGCACACTGAAAATGTCTTTGCACAACTACACATATATATTGCTGACACTGACTGTACAGTGACCACAATTCACAACATGCATGGAATAGTTTTTACTAATCCACATTTAGTATTTTAAAAGTTTCCAACTACATTAAGCCAGAGCCTTGTTTTTATGTACCTTCATCCTTTCACTTGCAATGTAGATATATTGAACTTCTTAATTACGAATGTTAATTTCCCAACAAAAGAATCTTTTCGCTTACGCACACACCCGAACCTACACGCTTTTTATAAGCTTATCTACTTCCTTAGGAGGAGAGACCCACCAACAAACGAGAATATTATGCAGCTTTCATACTTCAACTTTTTTTTTCACTATGCAAAATTGTTTAGGGCAAAAGCTCTATATACAAAATCGCATGAACTTCCAAACAATATATATTCCAATTAGAATGCGATAAAAATTTTCATCAAATTTATACTTTCAGTAATTACCTTTTAAATAAATAATACCAAGTTAGAAGGAGAATTTAGGGAAAGCTAAACATCCTAAACCTATTACATATATAAACATTTAAATAAAAAATCGCAGAAAATTATACTATTATTTTTCTGCTAGTTTTTCTGTCAACAGTTTTAGTGTTGCAGGTTACATAATATCTCTCCTATCTATAACAATGGTCAATCTAGCATGTACAAATAGCAAGGTGCCAAATGATGAAAACCCTTTCTTTCTTTAGTTTTTTGTCTTAGCTATTTTATAATATATTATGCCCTCTCTCTTCTAAGGTTACTTAATAATCCATTGTTGCTCTCCTGCTGCTGCTGTTGTGTGCTGTTGGCTGCTCCTCTCATCCTTCCCTACTGTATTATGATTATAAAATATATTTTGTTTTGTTTGTTGCCTGTTCTCTTCTCTAGTCTCTGTTGCTTTGCTGACTCTCTGTGTGAGATTTTTTTATCCCCCTTGCTTGCCTATTCTTACTTATTATTATTAAGTACTATGTTATTACTACACAATAATACATTACGTCTCCTGAAAATCCATCCATATACTGAGCTCTTTGCTATTGCCTTACCTTCACTATGTATATCCGTGCGAGTGTGTAGTTCACATCGCACACATCCTCTTCTACAATACCAAATAGTGAAGACTGACG
The DNA here is from genome assembly GCA_027744115.1 of Acrocyrtus sp. NNG-2020. Taxonomy (NCBI): domain Eukaryota; kingdom Metazoa; phylum Arthropoda; class Collembola; order Entomobryomorpha; family Entomobryidae; genus Acrocyrtus; species Acrocyrtus sp. NNG-2020. The sequence continues at coordinate 17,572 of JAHZND010005470.1, forward strand.
GATAATTGTGAACTATCTATGTTCCTTCTATTCTAAATGATTATACCCAGAATACTCATTGCATTTTGCATTGCCCTCAGCAAAAAAAAAGAACTTACATTAGCTCTGTTTTGTCGTTCTCTTTGCTCTATACACCATCGTATCACTACCACCACCACCTCGAAAACCTCAACTCATCTCAAATTCTCAGCAAAAAAAAAGACTTCACTATCCGACCGACCAACGAGTAGAGCTGTCGGTCGAGTAGAGTGCATTGAACAGCAAAACCCCTTTTCCTTTCTCTCTTTCGCTCCTATAAGCCTTTTTTTCTAAACATATACCTATGTAGGTACTATTGAAAAAGATGTTAGACACAGTCACACAGTTTGGTCTATGTTTGCTCTTGAGTTTAAAAGAAAAAAAAAAGTGGAAGGATCTGTATCCACACGGTTACAAAATTTCTTACTTGCTTTGCTGAACTTGGGCTTGCTTGTACACAGTAAAGCGAAGAAGAAAAAAAAAGATATATCTTCCTATCTATTTTGGTGGGGTATCCCAAGTCGATTTTTAAGAAAAAAACGTACACTTCTAAAAGGTATAATTTAAGCTGAATCAGATTTAGATCGGTGGTTGCTGCTGTGCTGGCTTTAGTAGATGTGCCTTAAAGACATCAATATTGACCATGTACATATGCCTTATGCATACATTACTAGCATTTCTTAACAAAGACTCCTCCACTTGGCTAGTCAAGCCAGTGAGTTTTTAAAAGGCTCATTTTCCAGCGAGAGCAGCGACAGATTTCTCATCCCTCTGAAAAAAAAGAAGTCTCATGTAGTGTCAGTCAAGTCAGCAAGTTACACACTCCTTCCTCCATTTCCCAGATTATATAACATTGTTTATTCCCAGCCACCACCGCTGTAAAAACATACCCTATTATCTGCTTAACATACCTATTAACATGGAACATTACGTCAAGATATTAAAAAAAGGAGGATAGCATTGGGAATTTAAAAGCAGAGTCACTTTAAAAAATGCACATCTGCTACTTTTTCTTCAGATTTTCTTTTATTTCGATTCCATGATTCTGAACCTGCCTCAGACCATTCTACTGAATCTTGGTGCGTTTGATATGATAATGCTTCAATGCCTCACGAGTCGTGAGAGAAGAAAGCGTTTTAAAGACTTTTTTTCATTTGACTGTTTCGGTTAGCAAACACATGCTGTGAATTTCGAGCAGCAGA
>JAHZND010005471.1:0-11277 GCA_027744115.1 Acrocyrtus sp. NNG-2020
TAAACTCACAATCAGTATTTCCCAATAGCTTGCGCTTCTCAGAAAGCTCATGCGCAACAAAATCAGCCAACATATATTCCGCAAATGTTCTGTGGATGAATTGCGGAGGAAAAGACGCACCTTTTGATTCCAAAATGCCAACCTTCAACATTTCTTGGGTATTAACTGTAACGTTTTTTAACAGGTCAGTTTGTAGATATAGAAGCTTAAGGCTACTGTAATAGTGCATTTGTAGCAGAATATCTTTTTGTAAACAATTTTTCCCGTTTGTGGACTGATACTTATGAATCTTATGTTTAACGACGTTTCTGTACAACTTCGGAATCGAGTTGAGACGAGTTGGCATTGAAACTGCGGAAGGGTCTCTAGCGTACATTTGTGCATGTTCCGTGTAAACCTCCGCAAGCATTTTACATAGAAGAGGAATACCTGCAATAGGTTCTTGTCCTGGCTGAGCGCTTCGTCGTAGCATTTCCAGACATTGTTCGGCAAATTCAATAAGTCGTTGTTGAGTTTCTTCATCTTTTGGCATCCAAAATTTAGTCAACGATTTAATTTGGTCATCGCGAGTAAACGGAAGGATTTGAGCTCCCAAAGTTTTTAAACTTATCTCTAGTTTGCCGAGCAACTGTGGTCTAGATGTTATCCACATACGCACTGAATTGAAATCGGATTGAATTAATGTTAAGACCTGCATAGTTAGGTCTTCTTCCTCGGCAAGTACTTCGTCCAGCCCGTCAATCAACAATTCAATTTGAATATCTTCCTTGACAGCAAGCTTTCGACGAATGAACTCCTTTCCAAATTCATTTAAAGCAGCATATTCTTCCAGTGCTGATCGTACAACTAAAGGTATTTATTTATGATTTTTCCAACTAAAACACTTAATCGAATGTACAGATTCATACAACTTAATCAACGGAAAAATAAAGCGATTTGTTATATATAATAGCTATATTCATATAATTTTTTTGGATTTTTGTAAAATATTTGTCAGTTTACAGTAAGTGTACAATAAATTCTTAATTATCGAGATATTTAAAAAGACAGTTTGATATTATTGTTAAATAGTCAATATTTCCTTGAGTAGTATTATATGTAGATACAGTTGTGGATAGTTTTTCATCTAACTTTTTGTACTTTTTACGTTGGTTTTCTCCTAGACCTGATTTTATCTTCTCTACTTGATTTCCATGATTGTTTTATTCTGTTTTTAATATTTCAACTGAACTATTTGTTCTTGGCACCCTATCCATAAATCTGTCATAACAGCTCCAAAATTGAATGGGAAACATAACATCGTCCCAAGATAAGCCTTATTCTATTAAGCTTATTCAATGGAAACTTCTCTCTGCAGGCCCTAATTATACTATAATCAAAATATACTAAATTAACCCAGCATTGGCATGCTCCAGACAAGAAGGAAGTCAATTTGCCATGTTCCTCACCAGCCTGGTAATATTCGCTGCTCTATGAAACGGCGAATAGAGCTACTCTGTGCTTACTCTCCTAGTTTCCTTTCGTTTGTAAGATTTATTCCGAACTCTGTTTAACCTATCTCTAATTCATTTCCACCGCAATCTCTAATTTTGAATTTTTAGTTTGTACAGTTAACTTGAACAGAGACACGGAAAGTCAGCGTCCACTTTAATATGCCTCTTGATATCGCTGCAGAGATATCTCGCGATCACATACCCATTTCGGATAAAGGAGATAACTCGATATTTCAGGTTGTGAAATGGCCGGCTATCAATTGGTCTGGTGGTAGTGCTCGCTATAGTAATGAGTGTTCATACTTTGCAAGCGGTTGTATCGTAGGTTCGAAGGATTAATTAAAAATACTATAATAAAATACATGTACACATAGTTGCTCTATTGGTAGTTGTTATCATCAGTCATTTTGTTTGATACTGATAATGTGATAATGCTGTCCGGATAAAAAAACGTTTGCAATACTGTTTCGCTTTACCAGTTTGTAAAATAAATAAAGTTACTTTCCAGTAAATCAACCAATCGTAAAACCTGTGTAAATTTATATCAGCCAACGTTTTTACTATTTATAACATTATTTTACTTATTGGCTGGCACCTGCTGTATTTCTAACTATAGTATTCGTCTTACTGTAGTGGCAGCAAATGTCGATTCTGATCCAGAAAGAAAATTATTTTAAACGTCTAAATAAGAAATACCATCAATTTTGCAATGGGACTCTCATCAATTATAGGAAAAGGTACCGCATTTTGCACGTCATACGTTCATTATAAAACAGTGAAATTTGACTAATTATCTCCAATAATAACAATTTTACCTACAAAGTAAGTTTTATCAATAATATTTTTCAACAGACATTACAATTCGAGATGTATATTCTACTCTTACATCACCTTATGCGTCTTCCATTCTAATGGGTCCAATGTTACAAAACGTAGGTATTAAGCTTGGGGTTCCTTTGCAGATGATTGATGGCATTCGTCGAGGAGTTTTGGTGGATACACTTACATGGGAAATGGGGCTGCTCAAGATTTTGGAAAATTGGGTAGCAATGGAAGGTGACAAGGCCACATTAGGAAAACTAGTCGAGACTTTTGCAGAGATGCATTTAAATAATTCTGCAGGTAAGTAAATTAAATGGATTATATACATTTTAAACAATTTGTTAGAATCCTAAAACCAACTGATTTGACTTTTGACGAAGATGCCCTACTGAAAAAATTTGTTGTTGAGTCTCCTCAAGTACCAACAAAAATAGTTGACTCAGAAGAAGCTCCTATTGGTGGTAGCTCTTGTTTAAAGGAAACCTTGCCCGGGAGGCCCTCGTACTACATTAAGCGATTTCTAAGATCAAGGAGGGTTCTCTCTGATGGAATATTTCAGAAAAATGCAACTGACCTGTTTCTGTTCCCAGGAGTAACTTTGGCTCACCTAAGTGCCGTCGTTAAAAATGTCAGTGCTACGAATTCTACAGATCAGTTGCTGCAAAATAAGATAACAGGAAGGTTTATTGTGCTAAATCATCCGAGTCATTTTAAAAGAATTTGCAAAAAAACTGTATCTACTGTGCACTGCATAAGTTTACTGCACGAGAAATTGCGATGGGTTAAGTCAAAAAATGGCGACATGAAATTTATACAGCAACACATTGAACCAGATTATCTTCAGGATGTCTTTGGAGAAGACGAACTTTTTAAACAATTTGATCCCCATAGCAATGAACCAATTTGCATTGTTGATAGCCCAGGAATGGGAAAGTCAGTTTTCCTTTGTGAAATTGGAAGGCGGATAAAAGAATTTTACCCCGCGAGAGAAGTAATATTTCTTCCTCTACCAGAATTCATTAAAAATATTCAATATTTACAACCAAAATTCAATTTTAAAAAGTTGGCTATGTTAATCGAAGTGGCCCTTAGGAACATGATATGTGACGGCAAACCTTCTGCAAATTTTCTTGAATACCTTTTACACAATTCCGAAGAAAATGTCAACATAGAGCTTTTGTTAGATGGGTTCGATGAAGTACAGTCCACATTACGGCTACTAGCCTATGAAACCATCAAGACAATTGCAGCCTCCTTTACCACTGTCCGTTTATGGGTAACGTCCCGCCCTCACTTGCTTCATGAACTGGAGTCAACCCTAAATGTGCTGGGATATCACATCACCCCTTTCTCAGATGAGGACCAGCTACTATCAATAACATCATACTGGACTCGATCTACGGACTCCAAAACAAACACTTTCAGATTACGAGAATTTGCTACTAGCTGCTTGCAGGATCTCCATTCTAGGATAAATGCTAGAGACGCTGGCATAACGGGGATACCTTTACAATGTATGATGGTTGCGGAGGTCTTTGAAGAGCCTGCTAGCGTCTTTGCAGACTCTAAAGGGACATTTTTCTTTCCCGTTGAGCTACAGTATAATTCTATTGCGGATTTATACCGACTTCTTTTTGAAAGAAAGATTAAAAAATACAGAAACGTAGCTGGACCTGCTGCAATAGATGACGAAGAGATAATGAGAATGCATTTCAAATTAGCTTTTAATCTACTTTTCCAAGAGGATAACCCTATCGTAACTGGAGATTTTATAATTGAAGAACTTTTGAAGGTAGGAATAGTCGAATCAAGTAGTTTTGACGAGACACCAAGATTTCTTCATCGGACGTTTGCGGAGCACTTAGCATCCAAATGTGTTTCGGATCGACTAAAGAAAGAAGGGGAGTGGACAACGACTCTGACCAAAATCCTTGTGGATGACTTTCTTCATGTGAACGAATTTGAATATGGCGACTATTCCTTAGATTTAACTGATAACCTGTCCTCATTGTCCTATGAATTTACAACCCCAATTCCCTGTTTTCTTAACTGTATGATAGACGATTTAGGTGTCATACCTAAACATGTGCTTCAAATGTGTTATGAGAAAATTTTGCCAGTGTTTGAAAAACTACTACATGCCTGTGCACATGCTGACTGTCTAAATTTATGTAAGTTCCTGTTCTTGATAACTAGCAAGGATAAAGAGCATCAGGCAAAATTCGACATCCACGTTGTTTTTATATCCGCTGTACTTGCTAGTACACCTTTTTTCCAGTTCGTGTTGGCGCAGTATGAGACAAGTTATGATTTGGATCTTGACTCTCAGTTGGTGATTTTGGATTTGGCACTCAGGCGGGGAAGTTTTTACAACGGCCAATTTCTCTTAAATGAAAAGGGTCTTCGAAAAACGTTTGCCAACTTTGAAAGCCTGCAGGAACACACTAAACGTCTTCTGCACGTCTGCGTAAAGAAATCTATTCGAGAATCAGACATATTAGTAAAACAGACAGTTGAGATTGTCCGCCTTCTTGTGGGGGCAAACTCTGCATATTTAGAGCATACTAATAAATACCACCAGACACCTCTTCTGTGTCAAGAAGCCAACATTCGGGTTCGCCTTGAGTTGATTAAATTAGGAGCAAATGTTCTTGCTCAGGATAAACTAAAAAGAACTGTGCTTCATATTAAATTGAGCCCAAGTAGAAGCAAAATTCCAATGAAAGATGTCGATTACCACGCGCTTATCACTACAATCCCCATTACTGATGTTAAGAAACTAGTTCACATTGAAAGCGACGAAGATGATTGGGTAATAAAATGTCAAATTTTAGATTTTTAGCAATAGTCGCCAATTATGTATACCATAATTTAAATTTTTAGGATATTTCTCGAGGCAGCACTCCACTGGAATCCGTAATTCGGTACTTTGATCCACTTCCTGAAACACTGAATGTCTTCAAATCAGCTGGAGCTAATTTTAATTTTTGCAATCAACGAGGGCACTCCATTCTAGCCAACGCCATTATGGAAGGGCGAACTGCGTCCACACTTCGGCAACTGATCGAGTGCGGGTCAGACGTCCGATGGAGAAAAGGCAGCAAGCGAAAAAATCTTCTACATTACGCAGCAGACTACGGAAATTCGGATGCAGTAAAACTTCTAGTAGAGGAATTACACTTTAATGTGAACTGCCGTGACCTTGCTTGGAGCACTCCTCTGCACTATGCAAAGGCTCCTAAACGAACAGATACCCAAACTATGGAGATATTAAAGGTTCTCAGTGACAAATGGTAAGATTTGATAGAGCCCCTAAAAATTGTTTAGCATGTTCTAAGTTTTAGTAAAAATTTATTGGAAATAAATGTATTTGTGAGGAATTTTCAATCAAAACAATATAATTTTTATAGTATGCTATATAACATCTTATGCGCTTATGAATATAATATTAAGAAAAGAAATCTAATATTAAAGATAATAATATTAGACATTTTTTGTGCACAGGAGATCTTGTACTCCGTCCGAAAATAAAAAAGAAATAGATCTTGATGAAATATATTATTCGAAAAGTCAAGATAAGAAAACCATTGCTATTAAGGCTACATCGTCCGACATACGAAAACAATATCACTCCGAAACGGGAAAGCAATTTAGCAGTGAGACGTTTTTGCAATCTGACGAGTTAGAATCTTCTCACGAGAGAGCAAAAACTTTGCAAACAGTCAAAGACAATGAAAGCTTGGGCCAATTTCAATCACCTTTGGTGGAGAAAAAATTAGAAGCAGTAAGGAAAATGTATGACAAAAAAAATAAAATGAATTTTAATACTGAAGCACCAGCTATAGGAATTGACCTGGGAACTACCTACTGCTGCGTTGGAGTATACTATAAAGGCAAACTTCACATCGTTCCAAATGAAGAGGAGTATCTTACAACACCCAGTTATGTAACAATTTTCCCAGATGGATCCAAAATAGTTGGTTGGCCAGCACAAAACCATGCTTATAAAAATCTTGAGAATACAATTTACGAAGTGAAGCGAATGATAGGTAGGAAGACCGGAGACGAAACGCTGAACAGCGACATGAAGTTATGGCCTTTTAGCATTGAAAGTCACGAGGGTTTCCCAAAGATTGTTATAGAAAGTTATGAGGGACCAAAATACTTTCATCCGGAACAAATATCAGCAATGCTTCTTGTATCTTTGAGAGAAATGACGGAGCGGTTCTTAAAACTTCCCGCCGGAAGCATTACCTATTCAAAGGACACGATTCCACAATAAAGCAGATAAGGGACGACGTAGTGAGAGCCTTACGAAGGCTCCAGGCGCAATGTGAGAAAGCAAAAGTGGAATTGTCATTTGCAAGAATTACAACAATTGTAGTGTATGCTATTAAAAATGGGATCGACTTGTCCGTGAAACTTACTCGGGAAATATTTGAGAAGTTAAACATGCCTTATTTTAAAAGGTCAATTGATCTTATTGCAAAAACATTAAATGATGTAGGAATAAAGAAGGACGAAGTAGATGACATCGTTCTTGTTGGTGGCTCATCACGTATCCCGAAAGTACAAGAAATGTTAATAAACTTCTTTGACGGAAAACAACCAAGCAAGTCCATTCACCCTGATCACGCCGTGGCGTATGGAGCCGCAGTGCATGCAGCAATAATAAATGGGGAGTCATCGTTTAAAATTAACATAGCAAAGGACATAACTCCCCTTCCTGTTGGAGTAGAAGTTGCGACTGGAGAATTGTCCGTGATTATAGAAAAAAATTCAAAAATTCCACTAAAAGCACGCGAAGAGTTCTATACATCTTTTGATTTCCAAACCGAAGTAAAATTCTCCATTTACCAAGGGGAAAATCTTTCGAGAGCTAAGAAAAATCATCTTCTTGGAAATTTTATACTAAAAGGTATCCCAGCAAAGAAGGCTGGCAAAGAAAAAATTTACGTGTGTATGGAATTTAACAAAATGGGCATTTTTCGCGTCACGGCGGTTATCCAAAGTACACTTGGGACGACTAGTATTGTTGTAGATGAGGATAAAATGAGAATGCCCAGGGAACTCATCGCAAAATATAAGGTACTGTAAAAAGAAATCTGAAGAAAAGTTTCTTTGTTTAATAATTTTCTCTCAAAATCCTTTAACACATCTGTTAAACTTGTTGCAGAAATCCTAGAATTCGAGAAATGAATAATTTTGTCAGCGCCATAATCTAGATAAAAGAACAGGAATAATATGTAACTACAAACAGAGTGTTAAAATAAGCATGAATATGTACATACAAAATTGTTACGTTGACATTAATTATAAAGAAAAATTTAGCCGGAAGCAAAAAGAAAAAGTCTCGGAAAAGTTCAGTACAAATCTAAAATCGTTTTTCTGATACACTAGTTGGCGTTTTTAGTGAATTATGGCGAGTGTTTTTTGTTTTGTAATCAACACGCTTGCTTTTTGCCCTGTAACGGCAAGGAGAAGTAATAATAATTCGCTTTATTGTCATATAGCGCCTAGTATTTCTGGCAGTTATGCCATAGACATACATAATATAAATATACTTTTTACATACATAGTAATGGAGTAAAGAGAATTGTAAGTATTTGATAAGAATTTATTGTTTAAGGTAATAATATAGAACTTATCCTTCAAATATTTGTTTTGCTCCTGCTTAAAGGCAATCGAGGGATACATGCAAAAGGAGTTTAGAAAGAACTATTTTTCAAAGAGTGCTTCAATAGAGGTTATACTTTCATCTGCTTCATCATTTATTGTAGCGGATACTGGTGGAATTCGTTCATTGATCTGCTGACGAAGAAAGTATGAGTACATTTTACGTTTAAATACCGGCAGGCCGTGGAAATTTATTTTTTCACTGTCGTCTACATTAAACCATGTGTTAACCGCTGCGTATTTAAATGAGCACTGACCCCAAAAACTGAAACTGAGAGAAAGTTGGACGTAATATAGTTTTTGATCTGGTTTGACGTTCATTTTTGGTGGTAAAGCCCAAGTAGTTAAAGAAGGCATCACCGTCACTAGCAGATTGGATTGTATACATGAAGCAAGTTACATTGTAAAGATACGTAGCAGCATCTTCGCTGATGTGGTCGTATTTCTGCTTTCCGATCACAAATCTTGCGCAGTAATGTATATCTGAGAATGGGTGTTCGTGGTATTGGTAAGTAAGCAACCTGTTTGCAAAATGTACATAACATGACAGTCTACTAAATACACGAATACACAGCAGTTTTTTCAGGCTACAAGATTGACGTTTCTTTATTTGCGTCATTCAAATAAAACGCTATGCCTGATGGGACCATCTACAAATTTGCATACTAGTGAAAAGTGTATATCTTTAGCATCTATGTGTACCAAATTTCAGTTGCAAATAGTCAGCCATACCAAATGTATTCCTTATTAAGTTGGAAAACCCATTTTAGAATTTAGAACTTCTCCAAAGACCCCAATTGCGATATTAAGGGCTTTAAATGGTCAAGTTATCATAGTCAGAACAAAGACAAAACTAAGTTTTTTGTTATTTGTTTAAATCCGTGGGGGGCAAAGACCACCGTGTAGTATAAACAGAAACACAACCTTGACTATACTGAAAAAATGCACGAATTAGTAGCATTGATCTTTTGACCCCAAAAGATAATCTGCCTTTTTTGGAACCATACCCAAATGATACCGCTGACCACCAGCAATAATTAATAATTAAAATCATAGATATATATATATATTCAAAGGTAGCACAAAAAATGAGGTATCTTTTACTTTGCTTTTGCCAAGCACACCGGAAGAAAACGGCCCCAAATTCAGTGGAAACAGAAAAAAAAATTATAGTCTTTGATCAAAGAAAAGAAGGCATACCCGGCTCCCCTCTATTGAATGTACTTGAGTTTTGTAATTTTAGGAGGCATTTGAATAAAAAATATGTTTCCAAAATCAACGGGTTTGGAAACTTATGCAAACCAAGCTTCTTACTTCTTAAAAATGAAGTCAATATATAAATTTCACAAAACCAAAATTATGGAAATTAAGAGCAGGAAACAGAGATGAACACTTCACATGAAGATAGACTTCCCGTATCAGCGCAAACCGAATTCTGAAAGTTAATTTCAACGTGACGCAAATAAAGAAGAATCAGTCTTGTATCCTCCATTTCAACTAACACTTACTTGTAACCTAAATTAGTTTTTAGTTTGTAAAGTGGTGATAAGCTTTGATGATATAAGATATGCGACGGCGTGACGCAGAGATAACTTATTTTCGTATACGGCACGGTATGTAGTTCGTTGAAATTTACTGTTGAGTAAAGATGGGTAGGGTTGCTTGATCCACGAAGGTAGATCATTGCCGATCGAGTTCGTCTTTTCATTGGGCATATTGGGAAAACCCACCTGAGCCGAACGTTCGACCCGATAGTTTGAACTGAAAGTAATGACTTCCTTTTAGAATATATTTTCAGAGTTTTAATGACTATATTTAAAGAATCCTGAAATATAATCTTTAATAAAGATTTAAATACGTCGACATGTTTGTTTCATTTTCTCATTTTACGTTTTCTAGACTTGCAAAAAAAGAGCTACATAAAGCTAAAAACTGAAGTCTTTGCCTTCTGTTCAAAGTTTCGGCTCACGGGGATTGTTGACAGTTTCGGCAGGTAACACCCTTTCCTGGTAAGCTGAGCTTACAACTACTGCATGAATTTTGAGCAATGCGAATGCTTAGACTAAAACTGTCTTTGTAGCTGCACTAGTCTCTCAGGTAGATTCCAAACAGCCTTTTGTATTATCCTTCTTCGTTCGTTCGTTCGTTCCTATATCATCATCGTATTTACAGATTAAATATCAATTTTGGAACAGCATGAATACGGGCGTGCCTGATAAGCTTGTAGGTAGTGGTTGTAGGCCACTCTACATTTACATTGCAGTAGACGTTTTCTATTTCTCTGACTGTTGTTGTAATTCACTTTTGTTCATACCTAGTTTGTATTCCGATTCCGACATTGACTACGACGCGTGTGAAGTTATCACATCGTTAGCATCGACCGCATCCGCAGCAACAAAGAGCTAAAATGCGGTACATTGCTGACCGCATCCGCAGCATCGACAGCATCCTAAGCTAAAGCAATTGTAAAAGTAAAATGTGCTATTGCTTAACAAAAATATTTAGTATTTTGATGTAATTTGTGTCCCTCAAAACGATGTAGTTATAGTCTATAACTGATTAAAAGTTAACTACAATTAGAAGATAATTACATTATTTGAGACTTTTGTGAAAATTATTACAAGTCCTCTAATCCATAGTCTTTTTAATTACAGAAACAAATTGCATTGGATTGAATCTGTATCATCTTGCCCCAAGAAAAAAACTCCTAGGCCGCTCTCCGTTGCATTAATAAATTATCATCTAGGCTCAAAAAGAACTAAGAGCTAGGAAAATAAATCTAGAATTACAAGTCATTACTTTCAGTTCAAACTTTCGGGTGAAACTTTCGGGTGATACTTTCGGGTCTAACTTTCAGGCAACGGGTGTTCTCCGCCAAAGCGTATTGTTTACAGAGCGGCAGGCGGCAGCCGCTCTTTTGTTGCCGTAGGTTAGCTTAAATAGCATGACGCTAGCTGGATGAGTAAACAGTAGTTTTTAAATTGAGCACTTTTATTGAATCAATTTTAGCAGAGTACCTTCATAGTACTTTCGATTGCCCAAGTCGCGAGCAGCATGAACACGACGCGATCTTGCATTATAAATTAGACCCCTCGTTTACTTTATTAAACTTTCGACATTTGTTGCTGAAACTCCATTTTATGTAAGAGCGAGAAATAAACAAGCAAGTTGAAATCGGAGTACTTGTGCCTGTGCCGGCTGTGCCATATCTAATATCAAATATACACGATGTTTTGAGTAACTGAAAAAGTCTGCTTAACACCATCAACATAATCTTGGTAAGGTG
>JAHZND010005472.1:0-15276 GCA_027744115.1 Acrocyrtus sp. NNG-2020
ACGGAAAATTGGTCTGGATCCGCTGTTAATGGAGGAGACAGTGATGATAGTAAAGGTCATTTCAATGGAATTACGTAGTTATTGAACATGTCCAGGTATAGAAATTATGGAGCTGTTTTAATAAGTAGCCACTATTATATCGCTTGGTTAACGACTATTTATTTAAAATTGATTGGTTAATGAAAATGAATTGTTTTGTCAATTTTTTTGGTTCGAAAATGATACAGTAGCTGCAATTGTGTCTTATATATCCTTCATACTGACCACGGCAAAGTGTTGGTCATTATTGAGAATCGAACTGTCAAACACTGGTTTTCCTTCAAAATCCTTTAGGTCAGCAAAGTTGACTCTCAGCAGGGGATCGAAGCCTCGGTTATTTGTTGCCTTCTTTGTCCATGGACTGGTGACAATCACCAAGACTTTCTTGTGCCCTTCACTTCGGAGGAATTCAATGGACCTATTGTACAATTCTCCAGTAATGCCCTGGTTGCGGAAATCAGGGCAAGCGGACGCTATCGTAAAAAAATAAATATAAAGATACCATAGTTTGTACAAAAGGAAATAAAAGCTTACTTTTTTCATAAATAAATTACCCATCACGAACTCCGCCCAGGATTCAACGCCTTTCTTGCCTTTAACGTCAGCATCACCAACCACATCTCCGTAGAACTTGAAGAAAAGTTTTCCTTGTCTTGTGTTTAGTGGAATTTTTTCAAGCTTCTCAGCTGCCTCAGGTGTATGATGGGAAGTAATACGGACGCCAGCAATCTTTAATTTCAACACATTTAAATTTAATTAAAATAAAACTTAATCGACTTCAAACTTTCTTTTTTATCTGCGCAAACAGTATTGTATGTAATAGCTACCTTTCCTGTGGCTTTATGCTCACACAGAAAACTCATTCCCTCTTCTAAAATCACTTCGACCAACCGATTCAAGTCGTCAGCGTACCCTTGACTCCACCCCAGAAGTTGGGACACTGCTTCGTCCTTCGCGTAATTTTGACCAATGTGCTCAAACACTGCCGCCTTGTCTGCTGGTTGGATTCTGCGGATGCGGAAATCCTTCCAATCCCCTTCAATTTTCTTGTAGCTTGCTTCTGATGGCATGGTTGGTGCGGTTTAACGGTTAATGTTATTTCAAAAGAGAAAATAGATTGCACTGTGGCAACTTGGCAAGTCAGAAATATAGTGATGTAGTGCTCGTGTGAAAAATCTGTACTTATACTGTTTCGGGTGTCATGCTTTCAAATCTATGAAAAGTACATACTTGTATTTTATCAGAATATAATGAGCATATTATTTATAGATAACGGTTGGGAAATTTTCAGCAAGAATCTGCAATACTCACTTTAGTTTCATCAGTCATGTTTAAATTCAAGTACTGTAAATGTAAAAAGTAATATCCGTTTGGCCTGGCTATCATGCATTATGTTTCATTCACTTAAAAGTCATTTATTCATCATTCCAATTTAATAGTGGTGGGTTTGAGATGAGCACCTTTTCATATGATTGACAGTATACACAATAATTTTGTCATTACTCATTATAACTGATATTGCGAAAGTTGGTAAAACTGCATAAGTGATAAGTGGGTTGTGGCGATCGTACATTGTACCCAAACGGATAGTGAATTACGTCAAAATCATCATAACTTTTTCTACTTCAAGCTGATTTAACTGCTTCCCTAATTTCATAATGCTCAAGAGTGAAGGCTAAAGTTTGTCTGTTTTGTCGCATACGATTAGCAGCATCAGCTAACTGCCAATTTATTAGTCTACACTACAGTTAGGTATATTCTCATGTGAAAATGTAAAGTGGATGGATAGGTACTTCAATATATAAGTAAATGTTTTGAAAATGAAATAGCGTACATAATATATAGCAGTTTGTATTGGTCGCTGATAATAGCATTAAACTCATTTGCAAACCCTTCTACAGATTACATACCAGCTAGCATGAAAGTAGCAAAAAAGTAAAGTGGAATAGTGCAGAAGAAGCAAGGAAGGTGGAGCGAGAAAGCATTTTTATAGTTATGCACTTGCAAAAAAAACTCGCCAAGAAAGCCAACTGTGAAAAGCCTGCCTCTGCGCAATTCCTTTGACATTTGATGTTTTGCAATGTATTAATATCTTCGTTACCAAAATTCCTTATGGAAATACTACTCCCATTTATGACTATAAACATATAAAAGGCTTGTCTTGTTGTTGGTAGCAAAATGATTGTAGACATACTCATCAAAAGACCAAAAATCATGAAAAGTACGAAATCACAAAACGCTTTTTATTATCACGAGACATTAAAGTATTATGTTGTAATATGTATAATTTTACATCAATCATCATAGCTATCAGTTAAACTACCTCGCAAAGCAGTTACAAGTGCCATTCAGTATTTCCAAATGTCTTTATTTAAGGGCCACGTACACGTAGTCGAATTTTTGTAGTTTAATTAATTCACTTTGCAAGCCAAGGATATTATTTACTAATTTTTAGTACCACTTTAGCTATTTATCTTTTAATTCTTTAGATAAGCCTGTAGATTAGTCGAATATAAAACGATTAATAGGATCACTAAAATCTATTTAAATTACATATCCATTTACGCTATTTAAAATTCTGTATGTAAAAGACTCTTATTTTTTCATTAAACATAGCAATTTGAGTGAACAGTTTCACGAATAATTACGTACGTACAAGTAAACTTAGTAAACCAGTATACATCAGCTAACCTATCACGTACTTACATTTATATTACATGACAATAGAACCGGAGCCTCTAACTTGGAATGTCTAACCGATGGCTTATGAGTCTGGCGACTGCTTACGCTGCAAATTGTAGAAATATGAAAAGCAGATACCACAACTAAACTTAGCGATATAAAATATGATCTTACAATTAGATTATTAGAACTAAGGCGATGACAGATACAATTATACAATGGAATTAAATTATGTTTTGTGTTCTGTAACTGATTGAAACCGGAGCTGATAAGATTACATAGCAATCCGCTTAGTGCTGTTGGTAAACCGCTGGAACAGCGCAGCAGAATTATGGCGATAATCACTCTGTACAACCTTTCGTGATCAGCGTTTTTGGTTGAGCTGAGCCTAAATGATGCTCCGCTTGATGAACCTGTAAGGTTAATAAAAATTCATAAACTGCTCCCAATGACTTTCTAGTGAAATCGTGCTAATAGTAGGTTACCTGGAGGAAATGACTCCCTGCTGACCAAAACTTGAGCCTTCTGAGGGCGGTCTCCTTCCACGCTTTGTTCGTTACTTCGCCAGTAGAGTGACTCGATTGTTGCGAGACATTTAAGCTTTAGGTCTCCCTTCTTGAAATGCTTTTGCCGAACCTTTAAGAAACATTCGGTTACGTTACAATTGTAGCATCAAATTTCCTGATTATGCAGTAGTAGCAGTGTTACATTATTACTTTAAATTCAAGACCGAGAATGGAAGTTTGTAGACCATCCTCCTCCAACAAGACCGGATAACGAATGACATAAAGTTCATCAGCCTTCCAAATTGAGAAAGAAAAGTGATATTTAAAAAACGATGCTTTACTACCGACATTTTAATTAGTTATAGATTTTACGTACAATCTCCTGATTGATGAACCATGCAAGCGTTGCCGCAGGTCTAGACCCAGGTGAAGTACAGTTTACCTTAACCCAATCGCCAATATGATATCGTGGCTGCACTCCGTTTATCTGTGGTCCACTAGCGTCAGGCAAATCTGCAAAGTTAACCGGAAAATTTTAAAGAAGGGTGCCTATATAGGTAATCATATACATAATTGCAAAAAATTGTACAGCTATCTTACCCACAACTACCATTGGTTTCTGATTGAACACCGTTTTGAAGGAAGGAGCCTCTCCGGACACTTCGCATCTATACTCTCCAGTACTGTTCACGTCTACTGCCTTCAGGTGAACCGCAGTGTCAGAGGAGCTGTGCAGCTAAAATGGTCAATATCGCAAATGAAAAGAATATCCATTTATTTATGCACGTTACTTCTACGTCTACTCTAACCCAAATATTGCAGAAAAAAGTTCTCACATCTACGAAAACGCCTAGTTGGCTAAACAACTGAGCGGGTGGGTCATCCTCAGGGAGGAACCGGAAAAACTCTTGATTGTTCTTGAACCACTTCACAGAGTACAATGCCTCCCCTTGAAGATCATAGTGGCACTCCAGTTTCACTGGTTGTCCTCTTATCGTATACGGGGGGACTTTCAAGTCAACCAACCGAAGCATGGTCACTCCTGCAAAGCCAATAACCCAAATAAACTAAACTCTGCTCGCCCTTTAGTCAGACAAAAAGTAAGGTTACCTTCTACATTTTACTCTACGAAATAATTATTTTGAAGATTGTGAGTTGAACAACCTCATTTACGTACAAAAATACGGCTGAACTTTTCGGTGCCACTTGAGCCAGCCAGCAGCCAAGTTAATGTGATTTCTAGACAATGTCATCATGAGAATTAAAGGAAAGACCTAATTAGGAGGAAGCACGTCATCCCTAATTTCTTCTTCATTTTTCTTCCAGCGGAGAAAAAAGTTTCTGCAGCCATCAACATGAACTTGTTATTTCGCTTAGAATTTTTTTATTATTTTATTTCTCAAGACACGCTGCATTCCCTTACCCTTACCCTCTCCAGCTCTCCATGTGCATGCATTCTCTGGAGAAGCGAAAAATGAGAAAAGAAAACGGCACGACCTCTCATGTCCTCCCTTTCCTTCCTCTTTCCTAATTAGAACAGTCTCTTTCCCTAAAATTAAAAAGCTCTTCTGATGAAGAGGCTGTGCGAAGAGTAAAAAGGAGACATCAGTAAAAACAACATTCCTCCAGCAATAAACTATGCACAACAAATTAAGGAAAATGTGTGCATTGAAAGCAGACACTCAACCCAGACGTTTCTTCTTTTTTTCTAACGGAAACAACGCATTCTCCATGTCATTTTCTTTTCACAAGGGAAACTGCAGCGATTTTTTTCTTAATTTGGGGTAATACGACACATTTTCCTATTTCATAACTGAATCATATTTCCCCCCGTCCTGCCAATTTTTTCACTTTTTTGTCTTTCTCTGTACCACTCATTATTTTCTACTAACAGAAAAGTGCCGTTCCTTTTGTCCTCATGAAATGAAAAGAGCGAAAAAAGATAGGGAAATGGGCTTAACACTGCTTTGAACATTCATCTTTTCCCTGGGTGAGCTAGTCAAAGAAAACGGGAAGAAAAGTGGAGGAGCCCGCTATTTTTCTGCTTTCAAAGAAACAGCAACATTTTCATTCAGGATGATAGAACGTAAAATGAATAGGAGCGGATTAGTTTTTGCTCTGCTCTCGGAGCAAAACTAGCCATATATTCATTCATTTGGAAGGAAAATTTTCTTGAAGAGAACGAAGTGGTGGCTAGTTTCCAGAGTAGAAAAGCGTCATTTATTGCCTCTCTCCTCCGTGTGAAGTAGTGCAGTGAAGTACATTGACTGTGCTTTTCGAGTGGATATGGAGGAATGCGGAGGGAGAGAAAGAGAGTGAAATGAATGGGACACATATCGCTTGTCGCCCGTCCCCCTTCTCCCTAACGAAGTGGGGTGACTAACAACTTTTAGGAAGTCTTAGGAAATGAATCGCCTCTGACCATAAATTTGGCGTGAATGATGATGGGATATACTGCCACTACTATCCCGCTCTCCCTTTTCTTCTTTCTCCTTAAGTTCATTCATTATCATCATTACTTCCTCCTTCTTTATCTTTTTCCCGGGGATGGGGAGCGCGAGTGGCCTACAGTTATATAGGAGCAAGTGGCGCTATGAGGAAAAACTAAATGAGTTGCCACACTCCAAAAATGTGTGTCCTTGTGGAAATTTTAAGTAGTGGAATGAAAACGCAAGACCTAAATATTTTAACTTATTTTAATTATTCGAATGTCATTAATGGGGATTTACAAATAGCTTGCGGACATAAAGGAAAAGTTGAACTAGAGCATGCCAACTTTTGTCAATGCAGTTCAATAAGCGAGTAAGATCTATCTGCTAAATGTTAGTGCAAAAATTGATTGACTTGCCACGTTGCCACTCTCCAAATAAGCAGGTTTTGGTGTGTGTACAAGTAAAGTGCAGAAACGTGTTTGGCAAAACCAGAGTGCTCATCCCCGCGACACTTCAACCCTTTCTCCTTCCATTCATAGAATTGCACAATGGCTTTGAGGAATCACTACACAGCAAATCTACCGCAAAAATTTCTACCTTTCTCTTCGTGTTCACAGTTACTTTATGAGCTCTATACCCACTTTACGACATCTCTACTCACTACAGCTCCTTTTATGACTGGGAAGATAACTTTGGTAAGAAACTCACGTAAATGGTTGATGATATTAACAGTAAAATCATAAAAAATGGCGCAGTGTAGAGCCCAACTCCAAGAGCAGTGCGAAAGCACGGAAAACTATCGACCATTAGGTTTATCCCTAATTAGAAAAATACAAGAGTAATCACAAACCCCACCAACCCCATCCTTTACCTCAACTCTCAACGCTTCCTATCTATCAGCAACATCTTCCTCGTTCCATTTCATATTTAAAAGCGTTCGCTTTTCCACAACCCATAAGGTAGGCAGAGCACCCTTTCTCCGGCATTGCTCTTACTCAAGGTAATAATCATTATCCTTCATTATTTCCAGTCCTAAAGTGTACTCCTTCGTCGCTTCCACTTTCCCTCTCATTTACTTGGTGCGGAGGTGAAAGGAAATTGGGATGGCGCAGCTATTCAGAGAACTCAAAATGGGAGAGGCGTGTCGTATTATTTAGATTAGACTGCATGCATATTGGGAAATACAATATATTGGGCCTATTTTTGCACTACTCTCGCTGAGCAGCGTGGAAATATGCTTTCCATCACATCAATAGTTGCAGTAATGACGCGACTTAACTCTAATGAGAGTTTCGTGGAATAATGAAGAACAATAATAATTCACTAATATAAGTTTCTTCTGCCTATATTCAATTCAAAATATAATTCGTCTCGCCAGCAAGCCAACGAAGTTCGCCATTCCTAGAGAAAAACAGGAAAACCCAGAAATAAGAATAAAGTATTCACACTCTTCAAAAAATACCAGCAGAGTAGCGAAAGACAAAATCATTATGCTTCGCTTATTTCTTAAGCCCTCAAATTAACTGGCATTGAAAAGGTCGGGAAATCTTCCAAGTAGCAATACTACTTACTCTCTTTTATTCCGCAACCAGAGACTGTTATTTATAGCGCCAAATAGCACTTCAACCATACTCTGGTTCAGTTGGATAATATAAAATTTTATTTCCGGAATTTTCTCTTCTCTCCGACAGAAATAGAAGCTCTGTTTGCGCTATAGTCCCCTCTGTCATTTTGTCATGTCTCATCACCCCTCTCCATTTCTGGTGTAGATCGTTGCCCCCATTTTTTCCCATCTTAGTCTCTTCCGCTACTCCCTCACTTAAACTTGTGAATAAATAATTAGCCAAGTGTGGAAATTCAATGAAAGTGGAAAAACAATTAATCTTCGTTAACAACCGCACGATAGGAGCCTCTCCTCTTGCTCCCTCCTACAGCGACAATGCGAAATTGTTAACTGTGTGCAACGTGCACCTCCACTTCAAACTTCCTCCCCAATACATTCAAGAGCCTTGAGAAAGGGGAAACAAGAGGCAGAGCCAACAACTTGTTCCGTTGGCATAACTGTACACACAATAGACAATGGGAAGCTATGTAGGAAGTGGCAAACAAGACAACCCCCTTTACGCACGGTCCGCTGAGCAATTACTTTTTGGTTTGGTATTGCATCCACTCCACTTTCTCCAGAGATCATTGTGCACAGCGTTACTCTCTTCCGCCCTTCATTCTCCCTTAAAGAGGACTTTGACTAATCCCCAAATATATATCGTCCTTATCCTCATGATCCCCGCGCTGCAGTTTCGAAATCATTCCAGCATAAGTAAGTGCTCTCATTTTTTCATCTGCGGTTCCCTACTATTCCATGGCAGAAATGAATTGGAGGGGGTACCGCTGTGTCATGTTGGATCGTGTCAAAGTCCGTTTCTCCTCATTAGAATTTCAGATAATGATGGTGCCGTGCGTATGTACATATAACCAGGGATATCCGTAACTCCCGACAGAGTACATATAGGCCCTTTTAGCTTGCAGCATGGAATGCGGGAAATGTACCAGCACTTCTAGATGAATTTTGCTTTATTGAGTATGCTTGATCAATGGTAGCTATAATTCACACCTAACACATCATCCTAAATAAAATGCGGAGAGTATGGAGAGCTGCTGGTGTGATGCCACTCACTATGTACTTTTCCGCCTGCTTTTTGGAGATACAGTCCAGAAGTAAACTGAGAAAGTGGTCCTGGTGCATAAGGGAAATGGGACACTCGACCTGTTTGTCACTGACATATGCTGTGTGATGGGGATGAACAGGTCACACACAGCGCATAAAATATATAGGAGCAGCCACGAAGGGAGATAACTTTTTAGCTGTCTCGTTTTCATTTTCCCGAAAATTGGAGCATGTTTGTGGGGGACTGCCAAAAGTGATCAATGCAGTGCAATATTCAACCTCAGCCAATTTTTTCAGCTCACTTACTCGTCTCTCCAAATGTTGCCCTTTTTTGCTCTTGTCATTTGCAATATTGCATGAAAAGGAGTCTCCCCGGAAAAAAAGGGTGTTTACGTGGTGGTGTTTGCCACGTACTACGGAAAAAGGTCAAAAGCCTCATTTCTGTTGCAGGTTACACCACTTTGTATGCCTTGTTTGACCATCCCCTGTCCACACTAAAAAATGAACATGAGCCCTTCCGGATCTCCACAACAAATTCTCCTAAAGCAAAGCATAATCAGCTTGACACACTAAACAAATAATTAATTTCATCAGGAAATGGTTAATCACAAAGGAATTCGAACGAAAGCTGACTTTCTTAGTCGGGTTTGGCGATGAAATGAGTTGTATGCTGTATCGTCAAACTAATTCTCGAAATTTTTATTTATTGCCCTCGATAACTCACCGACAAGGGTTTGCTTAGCGACACTGACAGTTTTATGCATTTCCTTGGTATGTCCACCTCCTCCACTCCACAATTCATCACTTTCCCTGCTCTCTCCCCTTTCACCTTTTTTTCTCTTCCTCCTAGAAATTCAAAAGAGAAAAGGGAATGGAAAGGGAGAGATGTGAGAGTGGGTGAGCTCATGGATAAATCAGAAGGAGGAAATGCGAGGATATTGAGCTGCATCAAAATATACGCAGCCGTTCTTAAATATTTAAACAAATTGTAATGCAGTGTAAAATCCGATTCTTCGTTCCATCCCACTTCGGAATACGAGGAAGTTTATGTACTTTTCCCCACGGAAAGCAGGGTGCATTGTGCATTATACCCTTCTTTTCCTCCAAACTTTTTATGCAACCAAAGACAGATTTTCGCCGCGACTTTTTCAGCAGGATGAACTAAACTTGAGTCAGCACAGTGTCGTCATTACAACTTCCGCTTTAAAGGAAATAGCGGAAGGGAAGTGGAAAAATAGATGAAGAATAGAAATTGGGGGAAAGTCGATTTTTTAAGGAATACTCGTGCAGTGCACTTCTCACCACTTCTATAAGTTTCTAAAAGAGGATAAGCTCTCGTGGACGATATTGCTAGTGCCAGTGCACCAACATTAAACAACCGGACTTACTAAGCATATACTGTGGATTGCGTGCACCCACACCATCAATGGTCAGTCCGTAGGAAAGCAACGAAATTACTGACGAAGCTTGGAAACCAGCCGTCCCGATAGGAAACTCTCGATTTTTGTTTGAACAAGTTTCTGCTCACCTTGTTCCCCACGACGCCCACGTATCCTTTTAATACACCTGTGTACGTACACATGGGATTATATCCCGAAAGTAGGATGGCGTTATTTCGGGCACCTGCAGCGCGGTACATTACATGCAATCTGAGCGTGCCCAGTATGTGGCAGATAAATTTAGAGATTTTGTGGACATTTGCTCGAGTAATTGCAGCTGATGTTGCACAAGTGCCTTTCGAAAAAATACACTCATTCAATAAAACCCCTGGTTTTAGGCTGCAAAAAGTTTGCAAAACTTGCGGAAAGTGGAGCAAACGGAAGATCAAGATAACCTAAAAGTGATGATGATAATTCCACCTGAAACAAATCGACTTTTCCGAGGAATGAAAAAATCATGTACAGTCTTTTCGCCCATTATATAGCAAATGGTTTGTCACCTTTCAGTGTTCAAGTTACGTTGAGATTCAGTGTAAAGAGGAATGGGAAAGGGAAAGGGATGTAGAAATTTTTCATCCCGGTAGGGGCATTGCATGCAAAAAATCGTTTATTTTCTATGTATCCCTTTCCGTTCTCCTTTCTGATGGAAAAGAAAACGGACCCCCAAACTTTAAAAAAAAGTACGGACTGACCTGTATGTGTAAGAAACCTGAGTTGGATTAGTTTTCGCGCATTTTAGAATGAATGGAGCAGACTGTTAGTAGGTTACCTACTCAGAAAGCCACTCGTAAGGTTTCTGTGGTCTTCCGGTATGTATTAGCCAAGAGGATATTGAAGTTTGTTTTCTGAAGGTATTAAGATAACGAAGTGAATTAAAAAAGGTAGCTTGGAAAAGTATACAAAAAGTTTTTCTATTTTAAATGAAGTAGGAAAAAGCTAATTTCTCTGATTGTCTTCCATTGTCTAGTGACGAAGCGAGAAAACAGCTTAGGCGTCTCGTCCTAGTTAGCACTTGATGATGAAAAATACAGAATAGCCCTCTGAAAATTATTCTTGAGGTGATTGGATTTCTCTTTAATTAGTGGCACATAAGGCACCGCCATAACTTTCGTTGGAAGAGTTTTCCACACTAACGCTAATTTAGTCGTTGGCTTTTCGCAATCCAAGCTATATAGCGACAGCTTGTTAGTGAATTTTTGTGGGGAGAACTAGGTCAAATAAAATCAGACATTAAACTTTTAAAAAATTAGTGCCGAGTTGAAAAGGGAAATGGATTTGTGCTGAGTGTGATACAAGGAGTAGCAAAACTCCGTCCGTTTAATCGATGAGCGGCAATAAATATTCGCGCGTACCTACACTTACTTGAGAACATCGGAGCACTTCTGTGCCTGTTGTCAGTGCATGTAGCTGAAAAGACGCCACTATCATCATCACCGCCGCTTGTAGCCACCGTCACATTAGTATTAACAACAGAGACAGGCAATAAATTGATTAGAAGCCATAAACCTGAGATTTCCCAAAGTGCCCTGGGATTCTAATGAATTCGCACTTGGCTCTCCTCCACATCCACACTCTCATCTAGAACGAGCTACAAGCACAACCCAAGGAGGAGAAGGATGAACTTGAGTCGTTTTTATAAATTGCGAAACTAAGGGAACACCTAAAACCTACATTTCGATGTCAGTGGAAAACTTATGGCTACCCACCACCAATTCCTCATTCCGTTCAGCTGGGCGTACTGCAATAAAAAGAGCTACTCTCTACCCAAACTTCGGGAGCGGCACCAGAGAAACAGAACACTTTGCTCTTTCTCACTCTCGTAAAGATAACGGAAGTGAAAGATGAATGAAATTTCAAAGAAGGAGAGGAAGGGCGCTCACGAGAGGCAAGATAAAAAAGGTATTGTTCAGCTCACAACAAATATTGTTCCCTCATCAGGAAGAGCGCCTCAAGGTTTTTTTTGGATTTCCCTTGCACCATCTTTTCTGGGTCAAGAAGAGTTACAGCCGTCGCTGCCAAAAAATTTCTGACTTTACTCCCTTTCCCGCACCTCCCTCCTAGAATAACGGGGCGGAAAAGGAGAAGTGCTGGAGAGTCCCAACATTTGAGCATCAACCCCAAACGTTGTTGTGCGCTGACACACATTCACAGAAATTATACTTAGTTCGAGAGTACAGCTTCCTGGAAAAAGTGGGGGATTGCATGCTTTGACGCACTATTTCTTTCTTTAACTTTGACCGAAAAAAAATCGCAGGCTGACTTACAAATGAACAGAGATTTTCTTTACAGTGCTAAAACACGACTATTTTTTCCAGCTGACGCTATGCTGAACGAAGACGCTTGGCACGAGCACTATAAAATATGAATACTTTTTTGTACATTTGTTCCCTCCAGGACATGAACAAAAATCTTGGAAGGTTTTAAAATGTTATCTGTATCCCGGTGGATATGAAAAACTGTAGACTGCTGTACAACAGCACTCATCTGTTCTTCCATATTGTAGGACATTCATTCACTGACATTTTACGATTTAAAAAAGGATTTGCAATAAAAAAAAGTTCAAACTCTTTTTCATATAGAGTTGCTTGAACTAAAGGAACCTCCTATTTTCCCTCCAGAGAGAATAAAAGCGTTTTAGCGATATTATGTTCTAAATGGGAGTTGCTTCTGTGGCCTGTAGCTCTCTTTTTGGAGAGCACAACCCTTTTCAGAATTTCTGCCACATTTCTATTTAGCTGTCAGTACATCACTGGAAGGGAAAGACAAGACCAGAGACTTAAATGGGATTGTGTGTATCGCTCTGGGTGGCTGAAATAGTGCATTTCTCGCTATTTATTAGTTTTTCCCCAAAGGTCACCCACACACCCGGAAAAGGAATGGGGGAATAGGGAAAAAACAAGAAGGATGACATTCCCCATTTTTATAAAGAACGGAATTGGACACTGCATCATTTTTGCTAGCACGCTCATGTACGGAAACGGAGAAACAGATGAAACTAATGATACACAAATCGCTCCTGAATGACTAAAAGGAAAATGCCTTCCCGGAGTTATCTCTGGAATAGGAAAAGAGCCCTTTCTAAAAACACTTAAGTGCCGGAGAGAGAAGATACTTGACTTGCGTCGGAGATTTACTAGGGATAGCATGGGACTAAAAAAAGAGTCCTACTTTTTTCACAGCTTCAAGCAATAACTGACCCATTTGCTTGCCAGTTTGTCCCTGCTCACGATTTTCCCTTATGGAATGAATGCATTTTTGTGGACGGTTCGGAATTCGCAGAATATCAGTATTTTACTTAGGCTGGAAATATATTGTGCGATTTGCAGGGGAAATATTGAAATGCAATAAATAAAACCGGAATGGATTAAGGTAAATAGATAGGAAAAGGCACGAGCTTATTTTTTTTCTTTTGAGAAGGCATACGAATATGACAAATTTAGGAAAATGATCAGCCATATCTTTGTGGCCACTTGACATGACCACGGTTAATCTGTAGAGTCAACCCATATGGTTTTCCTTGCTTGGAGAAAATGCTTTTTGAAGAACCGCTCGCTGCTTTCTCCATAAAATGAAATAAGTCCAGGGAGAGAAACGGGTTGCTCCTTCTTCGGCATGGCGGAGTATTATTGCCTCAACTTTTATTTATGATTCTAATATTGTGTGCGGCATGCACAGCACATGATGGTCTATTTGGCTGTTATTGTTGTTCCTCCACTCTTGTCCTGTGGTTTCCCGATAACGGAAAATATATCCTTCGCCACCAGTACCACCAAAACCATTCGACTAATAACGACATTTATATTACCACTGCAGCTTCTCACCAGAACGGCGCCAGAAGAAGGGAATGTGATCAGTGCGGAAGTTCAATATGGAGAGTATGTAGGTCCACGTCTCTCATTTCATATTCCTTTCCTGCTCGGGGATTTCATGGGTGGATGGCTGTGAAACAAAAAGGAAGACAAGGACAGTTTTTGTCTGGAAATGCCTTAGAGGCAGTTACGACTGGGACGAGAGGACATGGAGGTCGTGCTGATAATTCCATCCTCATTATTGCCCCCGTGCTTTTTTACTTTCTCCCACTCTAACAGCTCCGAGAGCGTATAAAGTATGCTGGTTCAGCGGTACACACCACCACCTCCACCACAGCCACAATAATAATCATAATAATCATAATCGTAACAGTTGATCGTGAAACAGAATGGGAATGACGATATGACAACTTTTTAAGCTGAAACAGTGCAGACGAGGGGAAAAGTCACGAGCAACAGTCAAAGAAACTCAAGTTGAAGTGTATATGGCGGGGTGTGTATGAAAAGAGTTGTAGGTTTTTGTGAGAGGGAAGCTTCCGGTCCACCCAACCGCTAGGGAAAAGTAAAATGTGAGGTTTTTGCAAACAGCTTATGCAGCTCATGCCACTGCTTTTCATTAGAAAGTGAGTGAGAAAGCCGGAAAGGGTAACGGAGAAAGTGTTGTATTTGTCACAGAATATGAGAATGAGCGAACATTACACTTCCCTCCAGTATTTTCCCGCCGAGCCACTCCGTCACTCTCATATCATCAAACCGGAATTAACATTTTACTTCACACTCAGTCCCCTACACACTAATCAACATAATCATCACCATATCATGAATGACTATGAGCATGGACTAAAGCACTCCCCTCTCTCTGGATATCCGAATCTGCAAACTTTCTCGCAAAATTTTGCACACTAAAAAACTGCCAACTTTGCAAATTGGTAGAATTGCTAAATTTTTTAGGCTATATGCCTCCGTCTGCGATTATATGCTGTGGCGTTTTCTTTAGAGAAATAATGGAAAAGAGTTATTTTTAGTCGTTAGCGCAAAGTCGCTCTACTTTTACGTACCCCACAACGATACCTTACTAAAGCACTGTTTCCAGTTATTTTTTTCACGCTGTAAGCCTCAAAATCAAATTGTGTCAATACTATCTAATTTTTTTGTCGGTTCTCCTCCACCAAGATAAAATTGAAATAAAACAGCCGGTCTGCTTTGTGCAAAGCGCTTTGATATCAACTCATCTTTTATGAGCATTGTGTGGCCGGAAAACATGAAAAGGAATATCCACTAGGCTACTTACTTTGACTCTTGAGCACAAAAGCCACCACTACTACCTTCCCAATCATCACTCCCCTTTTCTGTAAATTCCGTGTACAATGCTTTTTCCTGTTCCTTTATTGCAGTCTCCCGAACAAAAAAGGAAAGTGAAAGGCATACGTTTCCGGAAGCCACTTCTGCGATATATTTTTTTTGTTTGAAAAGAATACGAAACATGTTGAAAGAATCCTCTCCTCTGTTGAGTACCGTAAACTCGCAGAAGAGCGCCCGGGCGGATGTTCAAATTTAAGAATTTTTAACCCTAAACGCAGCTGCGCTTAAATGAGAGAGGCGGGTTTTGGAGGGGTGCGGAAAAACGTTGAATCGATATTTGATTGACATTTATTTTTAATTTTCATGGCAAAGTAACTCCCTAGCTGCTCCATTAGTTGTCGT